>OMNZ01051275.1:22996-54413 GCA_900303255.1 Lesueurigobius sanzi
TTTTTACAAATCTTTAAACTCATGAAGCTAAAGAAACGTTGATTGGGGGCATTTTGATAGAGTATAGTTAATGATAATGGGCCTCATTCATGAATATTTTCTTAAGAAAAAGTTCTTAAGTACAACTTAGGAGAAACTTAAGAAAAACTTAAGTCTGATTCACGAAGCGTTCTTAAGAAGACAAAACTGTTCTTAAAGAGAGATGATCTATTGTGCGTAAGAGTCCTCCTGACTGTTCTTAGGATTTGTTCTTCCAGAAGAGCTCTTTCAGCTAAGAACAAATTTTGTGAATGCCCAAAATGTTCTTAAGTCGGCTTTAAGAACAAATTTGTGTGTAAGTTTGTTTCGTGAATGAGGCCCATTGTTTGTAGGATTCACTCTTAGTGGTTGGACACATGTATGATGATCATTTGAAAGCTAAGAACATCCAGAATTCAGTGACTGAGCTTAAAATACCGAAGGCTGCACTAGTGTGTGGGGCTCATTTTGCTTTCTGATTGGTTAGTGTATTGAGAACCAAAATAATAAATGTTAGAAGATAAAATCTTTCAAATCATGTAAATATTAGATTTGGACACGTTTGTCTCAGATTTGTGGGAAAAAATGACTCTACCTTTAAAGAGACTGGGTTTTCATTAAAAATACTAACTTTTAGTGTAATTCTTGCTCTGTCTGAGTGAAAAATCAGACAAATACATCGATTAGTTGTCGATTAATTGATTAGTTGTTTCAGCCCTAGTTAATGTCCAAGCAGGAAGTGTCGCCCAAGATCATGGATTTGTCAATGAGGTCAGTAACAGATTCTAACAGAAGCCTATATGGAAACTGCATCCAAAACCTGTAATCCTTTTTCACAGTGAACCTCTGTTGGTAAAGATACACTGAAGTTGGACATGCCACACACTTAAAGAACACACAAAAGAGCTATTATACACAGATTCATGCTGATACTGCAGTGGACCACCCACTCGGGGTGGTCCACTGCAGTATCTTCTCTTCTCAGCTGTAAGAGAAGAAAAGTTCTGCATTTTTGTATCGTTATTCAAGTTAATCATGTCTTCTGTCCATGTGTCCAAATCAGAGATGCACTGATCCAGCTTCTTTACTTCTGATACCAATACTATGAGTGTCTACCGAATCCGATACCCGTCACCCAATAAGTGAAATAATTACATTAATATTTAGACAACTTCCAACATCAAGAGATCTAATGATGAATTCATCAGTAAATAATCATCAGTAATTCTGTAACAGGTTTCCATAACCTAAAATACAAACACTGAATCCTTCTACAGGGGCCAATACCATGCCATTACTGTAAGTGTGACCTAGTCAGGGCTTTCTCCCAGCCGTATCTGTTGATGCTAGCATTAGCAATGCAGATGCTAACTGTACTATACTATTGGGTTAATGTAACAGCGACTGAAGCCTACAGGTCAATGGCCTTCAGATGACATACATGTCCATTATTCACTTAAGACTAAGTTGGTGAAAGATGATTTTTTTTAAACGGTGACAGAAAAAACAAGCATCGGATATTCAGAATTGAAACCGGATGCCCGTATTGGATTGGTGCATCCTCAGACCAAATAAGTTAGATGCACTGTGTTGAGCAGGGTCTGCCACAGCAGTGACAGCGTGGGTGAGAAGGGGAGAGAGGGAGGGAGTGTAAATGAGACTGGGTGGGGATTAGTCGTGGGAGAGTGCAGGGAGAGAATGAGCGCGAAGCCTGGCATTCCACTCATTCAGGGGCCTCAGTCTGAAACAGTGAAGGAGCCTCACACAATGCATGGCTGTGCCATCGTCACGGCGACGCCTCCTTCAAACACCAGCAACAGGGGGTGGAAAGATGAGCGTAAAGGCCATAAAGGCCATATACGACCTTTAGAGGCAGTCATGCAAACACATTCTTATGTAACGCTCAGCAGGCCTGGGCTTCATATTCAAACATAAAGAAAGTTGTTTACTAAAGGTGTGTTAGCTTCAGTCACCTCCCTCACAGGTGTTTACTGATGTTAACTCAAGGTGGGGACCATTATTGTCTCAGAGGTTCAGAGAGAACATGATTAGACATGAAACTGGAATTGCTGTTCAAATTAAAACCAGCAGCAATGACCAGATCTATTCTGTTTGCACTCATTTTCCTTTCAGACACAGCCAAAGCAAATACATTTAAGAACACACCTTTGGTACAGTATACGCGCAAATACAGTGACAACCAATATCGTTCGGCGCCTGAAGCTCGCATGTGAACACTTCAGAAGACCAAGGCACGTAAAATAAGTTAGGGGCCTCTTTAGAATCTGCAAAGCTAATCAGATTGGCCTCAATAGCAGCAAATCAACTTAAGGTCAGCAAATGTCAATTAGTCCTGCAGCTCTCCTGTCCCCCACCGTGAACATACAGTCCTCGATAGTTGAGCTTTGACCGTCAGTGTGGTGGTCAGGCTGTCTCAATCAGCGGCTAAATATACTATAGAGACGCTCCTGTCAGCAGATGCTCTGTCTCTGCTTTCTTTCCTGCCGAGAATAAGTGCAGTTGGAAAAGCCATCAGCCGCGTCACTTTGGTAGATATGGATATAGATGTTCTTAAATACACCCATTGGGACTGACAGCCTTTCAAAAACAGGGTTTATTATTAACACGGCTGGACAGGAAAAGGATATGAGGTCTTCTGCTACGAAAACACCTCACACCAAACACCAATGGGATCTCTCTCTCTCTCTCGCTATCTACGCATGGGAAGGAAATGGTGAGGACAAAGACAATTCATTGAAGACAATCCACCACTATCAAATGTACTGTATAATGTTTTTAACGCAAGTAAAGGCCAGACCTTACCTCAAACTAAAAAAGCAAAATATGACTGTACTTGTCCAAAATGTTACTGATATCCAGATGAATAAACTATTGACTATTCCCCCGAAACAGCTGCCGTGTGGGGGGGGGCATAAAATTGGTGCAGAAGCATGAAATGGCGGGATAGTTGGCAGCCTCCGAGACACCTTGAAGGCCAGCTGCCCCGAACAGCTGAAGGGGGCCGAGCCAGCGTGTCTCCTCTGTGCGTGTCTGAGTGGCTCCTACGGTCTAACCCGGGACAGCGCTGGGTTGGGCCCCGGGAGCAGCTACTAGAGTTGCAGTTCAAGTGACAGGGCCGAGCCAAACCCTGCTGGATTCCACAGAGATCAGCGCCAGGAATTCAAAAGAGGAACTCCGATCTTATTACAACACGTTCCACATAATGTCAAACGGAGCGGGTGCAATGGGGGAACGAAATGGAAGAGTATAAAAACAAAGCGACCCATAACTTTCAATTAGTGGGATTTCGAGACCGTTTCTGGCCTTTTCCACACGCAGGTCTGTGGGATTTCAAAATGTGTTTTAATATAATACTGTACTAAAGCTGCTTTTTAGTAGAAGTAATAGTGAATCTGACCTTTGTATTTTGCACAAGCTTATCACTAGGGCTAACTAGGGCTTAAAGTTACTAAATGATATGGAGTTACCGAAAAGCAAGTTTTGATGCCTGGCGGTTCCTGAGACACCACCAAGGAAGTTACTTGGTTGTTTCATCTCAAATAAATGATAAAAACTGAAAAGACATAGCATTTTATAGAAGTATCGTTCTCGTAAACCAATTATCGCTAAAGTACGGGGTGTTGAATTTTTTTTTTTACGATACCCAGTAAGTGGTCTTCAAAGGTGGCCCCGAACGCATGAAAATTGCTCAAAATGGTTTACTCGTTTCCTCCATGAAGGGCCGAAATAGGCTACGAAGGGCCAAATGCAATACTGTTTTGAACATAGAAAGAACAATTGTAAATAGGTATATGATTAAATATCCTGTTAATTACTGTACTATTGAGTAGGACATGCTGTTTTGGTGTTCACAGTAACTATTGACAGTGTATTCAGTCACAATGAACCAAAGTAGACACTTCTTACAAATCTAAGCACCATCTTGAGGGCCAAATAATACCTCTTGGAGGCCGCCCCTGTTCTAGACAATACAGAAGGTTTATCAGTTGTTATTTATACCAAATAACCTCTGATGAATTGAATAATATAGGAACACACAATTCTCTTCAGGTATCATGGCTGCTATCATACTGCCTTTGCTATGGCTGATCCCGGCAAACCTCGGAAGCTAAGCAGGGCAGGGCCTGGTCTGTACTTGGATGAGAGACCTCAGGGGAAAGCCCAGGAAGCCTGTGTGAATGCAGTGTCTGAGTGAGTGTTGGTGGAGATCGGCGCATATCCGTCTCACTTCCGTCAGTCTACCCAAAGGCAGCTGTGGCTACAATAGTAGCTTACCACCACCAAGTATGGAGTGTATGAATAATGCCATGTAAAGCGTCTGAGTGTCCAGAAAAGCACTGTATGAAACAATGCATTAATTCTAAAGTGAAGTGTGATAAAACGCCAAGACCGCAGAGTATAAAACACCTGTTTGTTGGGTGAGTCAGCTGAGTGAGCCAACAAAGCGCTTAAGGCTAGTTCATGTGGTGCCACTGGTTTTCCATGAACATTGGACAAACTCCAAAGTCCCACGGCACCAGAGAGAGGCAGCCCGCGTCCAAACGATATCCAAACAAAAGAGAGACACATAAAAGTGGGACTCTGTAATCT
Source organism: Lesueurigobius sanzi (assembly GCA_900303255.1). NCBI lineage: Eukaryota > Metazoa > Chordata > Actinopteri > Gobiiformes > Gobiidae > Lesueurigobius > Lesueurigobius sanzi. The sequence continues at coordinate 27,626 of OMNZ01051275.1, forward strand.
GGATCTGGAGAGGACCCAGAGCACTGCCTTACAAGACATCAGGACCGTGAGGGGAAAAAAACAGACCAAAGCACTTAGGCACATAACTAGATCACAAGTTCAAGGGGAAAATCTATTAGAGAGCAACATAAAAGTCCATATGGAAAGAGTTGAAAAATGAGCTTACCACACTGGGCCTGAAGAGATAAAAACTTTCCAAGTGTGTAAAACTGGTGTTTGTCTGGCATCTTCAGAGCAACGGCATAAAAAGTGCTAAGACTTGCATCGTAAACATCTAGACAATGTTTGAGTCACTATTCAGTCACAGTATAACGTCCTGAAGTTGCCCATTGCTGTTGACTCATAGATGTCACATTTGAGCCACTTTTGCTTTCACATACGGTGCTTGAAGTTGGGTTTTGAAAATCCCCAAATCTTCCCTCCGTTTGAGAATTTTAAACCTTGAGCTAATATTTGAGCGAGTCTTCTTCCTAGCAACCCTGCCCTGGCTTTAATTTGAAGTGGCTGATTCCACTTTGCGAAGCACGCTTGGATGCAAAAGCAACCAAGTCGGTGTAAATCTCTTCAGGAGGGGACTACAGCAAGCCGACAATCAGGAAAGAAGAGTTTTAAGTGTCTAATGTCTGCCTGACCGCACCACTGTGTAGTTACGGGCCTAAATGAGAAAGCCGGTACAAGTAATTTGGTGTCATTAGCTGCTCTGGTCTATTCAACAACAGGCCCAGACTTCCTGCAGTGGAGAAAGCTCGGCGTTGACCCCGAGGGGACAGCAAGGCTTAAGCGTGGCCCTTTGTTCTTTTTAGTGCTCCATTATATACAGCACACCAAGCCGGAAGACAAAAGAGTGGGGTGACCCTCATGTGACCCACTTCTGACCGCCTCTGGCCTGTTTCACACCAGGTAGGAGGAGGGTAAGGTGAGGAAAAGTTGTTTCAATCAAAAATAAATTACTCACAAGCAAATGCTACTTTCAGTTGGTTTAATTAAAGCCCCGCTGATGAACATTTCCAGGAAACATTTATAATCAAGTGTGCTTCACAGACAATGACATTTTTGCAGCGAGTTGACAAAATAAAGCATTTGGAAGACACTGTAGGGAGTGTTATCCATTTGCTGTACTATTACTGATATATGTATGAGAAAAAAAAACATTTTATTTTTTCATATACAGATAAAGCATTTTGTGAGTAAAAACAGCTAAAATTGCCTATATTTTCAGCGCTGAAATCTAAATAAAGCCGGATTTAATTGTATGGTTTTATTTTGTTGATATATTAGTTACAAAGATTTGCATACATTGGTTAGTTCTTGAATTAACTAGTTATTAGTGAGTAAATGTGTAAAATTTCTATTTCTTTTGCCTTGTTTTTTGGGTTTCAAAACTCAATACATCAGGCTAGGAAATAAATATTGAAAAATCTAAAATCCCTCTTCAAAATATTGTTAGGTACAACACTGGGAAATTTGGAGCTTGTAGTAGCTACTAAAGTGGAGAAAATGTTGGTAGAAAATGGTAATTGAACACAATTCTATGGAGAAACGCTGACTCTGTGCCATAATTACACTCCTCACACCAAGGGCCTTAAATCTCACGCATTCTGCATGAACTGCTTGGAGAAGGTAAAAAAGGCAGTCTCTGAGTTAGACTTTACGAAGTTTAGTCTTTATTTAGTGCAGTGTCACCAGGATGCACCATTTGATGCTTTATTTTCATTTATTTATTTATTTTCACCCAGAGCGAAATCGCACTTTCAGGCTGAACAAACTAACCCAGCAGCCATGTTACAACTAGCCCCAAAGGGGATCTTTGACGTATTCCCACCTCTTTACTAAAGTTCCAAAGTATTTCCTCTGGACATTGTGCCCTGGGTAAATGTTGGCCATAGCACTCTCTGACTGTTCCACTTTCAAACCGCTAAACACAAATGCATTGATTTCAGGAGGAATATTGAAAAAAAAAATGAAAAATGTACTCACCCTGTCAATAACCAAACAAAATGGCCTCACTGTAAAACTGAAAGGACTTCTATGATGGCATCACACTGCTGCATGACTTACAAATTATGGAGTTTGACTTATAGGCTTTTCTGCTAGGACCACTGTTACTGCCCCGGTCTCCCCTATACTGTATGTGAAGAGAGCAAAGTGGCCCAAAACCAGAAAATTGACCAAAGAGTTTTGCCCGAAGTGTCTCCCCTTAATGTATTTTTAAAAAAATGTTTAGACGCTCTTAGTCAAACCAAAGTGGCAACATCTCCATGAAGACGAGTCCGGTCTGAGGAGAGCCCAATAAAGGCATCTATTTATTTATTTATTTATTTTTTCCAGGTGTTTTTTTTACAAATAAAAACATCTGGGATTAAACGAATGCTTGTATTTTGTATTCCTTGGTTGACATGGCCTTAATTAAAGTCATATTGCTCATTCCTCTCACTCCTGATATTCTTACGAACTTTAAAGAAGGCATAGACAAACCTACTCAAATATCTAGTGTGAAATTTAAGACAGCTGCTACCTACAGGCTGCCACACTCTAAACCGAAGCCTCATGCACATTTTAAACTGCCGCACGTGCCTTTATCGCGTTCCCCTCAACACTACAAGAATGCCATGTTTACACTAGGTGAGCGTGGTACTTTCCTGATGAGCATGAAGTCCCTGAAAACTCCCAGGACACGTGATAAGACTTGGTCAATGAGTAACAGATTTTTGGCGCACATGTGCCTCCTCTTTCAACTGTACTGTAGCACATATGACAAATTCAGACAGGGACAAAGGGAGTTCCATAAAACTGTCCCGATTGAGAACGACACAGAGGGCGTGCTGTGTGGAAAGTCTTCTATCGCAGTTATTTATAGCTGGGAACAAAAGGGAAGCAGTGTTGGATGAACTCAAAGCTCCCTGTAATGAAGAACAGTATTGTTTATTTGAAGAGGTCAGAAGTTACTCTCTACTCAAACGTCAGCACAATGCAAAAGCGCTTACTAGATCAATTATACGGGATGTTGATGTGTGGAAGGAGATGACTTTTGAAAAACAGGATCATTTTGACGTTTTTATTAAAAACAATTAGTAAAACCAACCGTCCCAACCTCCTACTTCCACATCGATACTTGTGATTATATACAGCGCTGCTAAGTGAAGACCCGTCAGTGTGGGTTTGTTTTCTCCCATTCTGAGCGTCACATTCCACCCTCACTGTGTATTCTGCGCTGGTTTCTAATTACCTCCAAGAGATTGTGGCTGCGGAGCATGTGAGGGCCCATATGGTTAAGTGGGATATCGAGACCCTATGGCTGAAGGATACAGCTGGCTATTGTTTTCAGTGGAGAGAAAAGGTTCTGGGAAAGGTTGAGTCACTGGGGTGAGGTGGGACCCAGTGGGGAGTCAAACACCCACCGCACACAGCGGAGGTAACACTACCAACCACATGTACTGTCATTCAGTAGCCATGTCGGACCAATTAGTTCCCCTTTAAAACTTATGTGCCGCACAAACATGGAGGGTCAGAGGACAGACCTCTGATGAGCAGAGAGCAATCTGAGAGGCAAAGTCACCACAGCAAAGTCATCTGAAATCACCATCACTTCAACTTGTTTGTAGGCCTTTGGTATGAAGCAGTTCTGCTTGTTATTAGCAACAGACAAAACTCACATGGTTTTCATGGACAGGCACTAAAGCTGCGTACCGTTAGGGGCGTTGGGCTTTGCAATGGCCTGGGGCCTAAATTTGTTTTAGGAAAATGAAATGAGCATTGGAGTAGCAGGGCCGCGGTGAGCACACAGAAGGACATTAAGACAGCTTGAGTGGACATGTGCCAGGAGAAACAGCAGTGGCACGTCAGGAATCTGACTTGGAGCGAATAGACGGTAGTTTGGACCAAACCGCAACGCCAAGCACATGATGGGATCACTGAATGACTTACTGTTGGAGGTCGTTTGCACCAAGGGCTGTAGCTACAGGGGAATGTTTTGCTCTCTAATTCAGATCTGTCTTTTCTCCCCATTTGGTAGTGATTTACTTAAGTGCTCGAGCACGGTTCACAGATAACAATATAGAAACGTACAACAGGGAATGTGCACATAACAGAAAAATGGAAATAAAGGAGCACACTGAGATTGTTTTGAAATGACACAAGTCAAAACAATCACTAAAGATCTCAACAGAAGCATGAAAGTCATTATGACTCACGCTGAGATGGATATCACTGTTCTACACTTAAAATAGTAGATTCTTATGACTAAGCACAAAGTGCTTTGAGACTTAGACACAAAATCCAGACACTACACTCAGTCTCTGCTTAGATGTGTCACAGATAATGATTGTAGTTATTAACATGTGTAACAAGTGTAAATAAGGCTGCAGCTAAATTAAGCATTCTATTAGCGAGAAGTCTACCGTACAGAGTTTACAGCGACAGATCAGTTCAGATGTTGTTATTGTTATTATAACACGTTTGTTAAAACCGTAGTGTTTGCAAGTTGTTTGATTCCTGCAACTGGCAGTGTTCTTGTGTGGTGCTGTTGAGCAAGACACTGTCTTTCTTACCTTCAGTGTTTGTGCACACTGTACCTGGATTTATAAGTACTATAAATGTTGAATGGTTTGATGTAAATTTACCAGGCCATTTACCAGGTCATGTCCTAAAGCTTGTAGACCTTACCTTTGTGTGTCTTTGCTGCTCTCCGTGTTGAGCTCCACACTGCTGCCATCCCCTTGTGACCTGCTGTCCACTGAAGGGTCCAGCTCAGGATGAGAGACCTCCTCGTGGGCAGCCTGGCTTTGGGGGAGGGGGTCCCTATCCTCCTCTGACAGAGGGGTACAGCGGCCTTGACTGCCCATGCTGCTGATGCTGCCTGTGGTCCCATGGTGGGCTCTCTCCAGGGCTCCTCCAGCTCGCTTGGCCTCTGTGCTGCGCTTCATGGCCTGCAGCTGGGACAGGGGCACTATATCTGCTCCCTGGGGCCGATGCCAGACGGTCCGGCGGCCGGTGGAGTTGTAGTAGTAGAAACGGCCGCTATTGGGGTCAAACAGCTCCCACCATTGGTTCCCGTCTGCCTGGCGGACTGGGACTCCTCCTGAGGGAGGCTCCCAGCCGCACTCACCGGTGATCAGGTTCACATACATTCTCTCACGAGTGCGTGGCTCCAAGATCTCTACCCAATCAGAGCTGAGGACAGAACACAAAAACACAGAGTTAATGATAGAAGACAATCACTAAAGCTCATATCCTGGAGTAAGTAAAAATATATATGTAAGCATAGGTCTCTTGATTAAAGTGTTATATTTTTATCTTTATAAATGAATAGGACACTGGTGATTTGAATGTACAGGAATAGATTTAGATTATAATCTAGCTCCCGGCTGCGGTAAACAAGCCACATGGTTTGACAGATAGAGAGGTTTACATTTATGCCCTTTCACATATGGCTACACTGTCAATATTTGTGTCCCCTATGAGTGGCCATCTGTAGAACGGCTCTGTTAGCAGTGATATCAGTCCTGTTAAATATAAAATGCTGGTGGGGAGGTGTCCCAGAATAAGAGCACAGGTGGAACAACAGGGCTGGAGTCAGCAGGGCACTGGCAGAACCATACGGTGTTGTCAGTGCAGCTCAAGCAAACAGCACTGAGCTATAACTACAGAGGCAGGAACAGCCCACTCAGCATTACAGCCTCAGTCCACCAGTGAGCCAGAGAGAGAGAGGGGGCCACCATTAAAGGGATCGTAGACATGCTCATCAGAACAGGCAATGAAATAATAGACACAAAATTTGAAAACGAAGGCTGTAGTGGCTTGACCTGGTTCTCTTGAAATGCTGTAACGCTGTTTGACCACAGGTTTACCCAAACGAGCCCACAAAGAATCAAAATACCAATTGTTTTCATTTTCCCAAAACTGAAGTCTTTTAGTCATTTTGTGGCAACTTGAGTGGGGCACTGTATGGGAAAAAATCTTGGGAAATAAGTATTCAGAGTATCAAACCCTAGTGTCCAAACTGCTTGCATCTTGCACAATGGTTTTATTTTGTTTATACAGTAGTGACAAAGATTTGTTCAAAGGGGATTTTCAATATTTAGTTTAGTTTTTGAATAAACTAGTCATTAGTGAAACAAATATAGTTCTATGGAGAAATATTGAATCAGTGCCATAATTACACTCGTATTGTAAACTAAGATTTATTCATTCATTTGTTTCTAGGTGAAAGTTCATAGAGAGACTGGCCCAAAACATGAAAACTGAAGAGAATTGAGTTTTGCCTGTGACTCCCTTTAAGCTTGAACTCAACATTAGCAGCAGTCTGGTGCCAGGGTTACAATGTCACACTATAAACAAGAGCAAAGAGCGTCACGATGACCAATTGGATGAAAGATAAAATATTGACACTACAGTACAGTAGTGCTTAAAATGCACTACACGCTCAATAACTATGGGCCAAGTCTGACCTACCACAGCTCCAAGCAGCAGACCAAGATGAAAGTCCTCCTCACGTCTCCGCCTTCCTACTATATTATTTTTGTATAATAGGAACCATAGGAGAGCTACCCATAAGGACTAACCCTGGTGTCCATGTGCTGTGTGCCGAGAGGCCATCTGCTCTGATCCCTCACACCAGGCTCACTGCCCCACTCCCTGCACAATAACACACTCTTATTATCCCACACCAAGACAGAGAGTTGCAACTTTAAGTATTGACTTCATTCCCGGTTAGATTTCTACATGTCTTAGTAGCAAGTTGCCAAATGTGTGATCATTATAGCAGTAATGTTTCAATATACAGTTCAATCAGCAGCTCCCTGTATAAGGCTGTTTGTTGGCCACTATGGGATACAGAAACACCCAGCATGCAATGTTTTTAAAGACTTTTAAAATCAATTAACCCTTCCATTTTTGGCAGGGCAAGAAGGAATGTAAAGGGAATCCTGAACTCAAATTGAACACCTTTTTAGGACCTTTAAGACCAAAACATATACTTGTGCCACATTAAGTTATAGGCAGAAACGGGCTTACGTACTTTTTAAGTGGCTACATTGAGACATTTATTCATATCATTTACTAGGCCTACAATATTAATATAATATTTAGACGTAATAACAGGCAGCAGATGATAGTTTTGATTGTATGCGTGCATTTTGTTAACCAGAAAACTTTTTTTTTTTTTTTTTTATTTCAGACCTCCTAAACCACGATTAAGACTTTTTAAGGCTCAAAATGAGAAGAGAGAGGTATTTTAAAAGTAAACTCCCTCCCCGTCCCCTCCTGATTGGACCCCTCCTTGGTCCCAGACAGTACACAGGAAATATCGTTTGAGTGGTAAACACGAACCCGCAAAACTCTGATTTGTTGCCGAGATCAGCAAAGAGAGGGGAATTCATTATTTTTTAGTTTTTTTTAGATTAAAATTCAGACTCAGACGGTCAATTATACACATTCTTTGCAATTTGTTACATTTAGACTTAAATTAATAATTTGTGCAACTCCGTGGACCCTGTGTAAATACTGTATCATACAGAAAAAGCACCATGTTTTTTCTCGAGGACGAAGACGAGAATTTCTACATTTTTACACTTCTCATAGATCTCTGCCATTGCTCAATAGGTTGCGTACATTCATAAGAGCCTAAAGTTTAAACTTGAGGTGCAAGGCAGCTGGAAACGGTCAAAATGCATATTTGTAGTCTTAATTTATTGCTAATTTCTCTGTAATTCTTGGGCCACATGAAACAAAAACTCTCACAAAGTTAAATGTCTCATCTGTCAACATGTATGAACTGAAGGTCTAATTAATTTCTTATAAAAGGTGTCCAAAAGTAGTGAGAATATTCAAAAATATGTGCGTGATATTGGCCAGTAGAAAGGACCTTCATCCATAAGCCATAGTCGCACCAAATAATGATCAAGTACTGTACAACATTTGTCAATTTTCTTCAAAAACTGTTTCTCTCCCATAGAGATGTATTGGCACCTGCTAGAACTGAAATAAAATCCTATAACGTGCAATCCCAACTATTCCAGCTGTGAATGCTTCATCAAACTAGGAGGACATTCCAAGTGTACCCTGCATGTAAACACGCTGATAAAGAAGCAGGCACCATGCTCAAAAGATGACTCCCAGAGTGATTTGATTCGTAACACTTGAGGGGCGGGAGCATTTTCAAATAAAAGGCGCATTGTACGCAGAGGCCAAACAGTCATACCACCCTGCACATACCAGCGCCTTTATCCTTTTAGCTTTCAGAGAGAAGGCATTCCCACATTTAGAAATGGATCAGCGCTGCATGCCTTATCACTCAGCCATGTGCTCGCAATATAATCAGCAATGCCCCGCTTCTGTGTGCTGCTCTCTCCGGACTCATGAACTGTAAAAAAGAGTCGCTGTTGTGTTATTCTAAGAAATTCCTCAACAGTGATGACACTAAACCAGTTACAATGTTCAACCGAGCGCGACGAACAATAACCTGGACGTCCCAACAGAGGAAGACAGGTTTGGAGGGTCATGTGCGAGGGCCGTGCCTGGTGGAGTCGGGTGAATACGGGGTGCTGTGGTTGCATAAGAACTCTTCGCTCTAGGCAAATAAACAGCATTTACGGCTGAGAGCCGGCCTGCTGGGCTGTGTTGACACAACCAGATAAGCAGGAAGAAGACCGGCCGATGGAGAGCATTGGGGATTCATGGATCATCGCTTTTTTGTGGCACTGAAACAACACATGATGAATAATATCTAGTAGTAAAATAACAATAACATTTCTGCTCCATAATGAAAAGAAAACACTGGGAGTTGTTAATGCAGATGTTCTTCTTTGTGATACTGTGACTAATACAAATGTTATAAACCGCAATATGATGGATGGTCCGATATGAAAATTTTCTGCAATGATAATGCAAATGATAATGCAATATGACTTTGGCTGGGTAACAGTCTGGGTAACAGTCTTTCTTTAGAGACTATGATGGCTATTAGAAAAAGATTGTCAAATACAATTGTAGAGTGAAATACACCTTTTGACTAAATATTGACATTGGTCTGTCAGAAAATTGTACTTTTATGCTAAGTAATTAACTGGAAAAAATATCTACAGGGGATTTTTCCATATCGGACCGGTACGATATTTGAAAAATATGCAAATATCTGCAGATATATCTGACCATCCCAAATCTATTTGACTGAGATTTAACAATAATAATGTATTGGTGCTTTTCTGGACACTCAAAGACAGGTAGACTGCATGTACTGTATACGCAGCCAAAAACCAAAACACAAGATTTTGTTTAAAAGAATTCTAGTTTGTACTGGTTTAACATTTTTTTGTGAGGTTTATCAGTTCACTTCCTTATTGGACATGGGCACAGGAAGTGACATACATAGAGGTAAACAATGTATATAAAACAATCTTGTCGTGCCGAACCATATTCTGTAACAATAGCCTTGCTCCATGTTGTGTTTTTGTTTGTTTTATCTGTATCTGTATATTAGACAAATGAGAAATGAGTGCGTCGGAATCCAATGGGACTTTTCCTCTATGTCAATGACTTCAGGGTCCCAGTGTGTTTAAAACAGGTGCTCTTCCAGGATGTGGACAGGAATCAATAAAGATACAGGTATTAACTTGCACAACGTGAGCTTAGGTGTCAATGCAGTCAAAAAATATCATCCGAGGCACTCAGTTATGAAAAAATATTAAAAATCCTTTATTGTTACATGGATTTTTTTTGTTGCATCGAAACCTAAGCTCCCTTTGTGCAAGTCAGTACCTGTATCTTTATTTTAAAATGTATGGTTCTTTTAGGCAACTTTTCTTCTGAAGTAACTAAAACTAAAACGAACACTTTCCAAAGACATTATCTATCGACTAAGTTATAACAACAAAAGGATAATAAAAACCATATGCACTAAGAGTGTTATACATTTTGTTTTTAGACATGATTTTTTTTGGTTTTAGACATGACCTTTTTAGTATTATTTTAGAAACATTTTTTGCTCGTGTCTTGTTTTTGCACAATTTCATAAAAAAAATTTGGAGAAAATGCTTTGATTTAAGTTTAAATGAACTGGAAGGTGCTGTGTTGAAATGGTTTCGTAAAATACTGTCACCAGAATATTCAAGAATATTGCATTCTCTTTCCTCATACTGTGGAGTTCTATTCCCAAAACACTGGAATAGGACGGGACTATGGCAAAGACACATCTAGAAAAATGGAATTTTGAATGCTAGCCACCAGTATTTGTTTCTGCTCCAAGAAGTGTATTGTTCTAAGAGTCTGGAGTGGACCGAAGCAGTGCTGAACTCTCCAGTCGGCCTGTCTCACAAATGTTCATAAATGGATTGGAATGTGTAGTGCACCACGCAGGCAATGTTTCATGTTGTGTATCGATCTAAAATTAACTTATTGCTGCTCGCATTGTGCAAATACAAACTTGTTTTCAGATTTATGGCGTCCATGGCCGATCTCAAGGAAGAAGTTGTAATAGAGGCTTGTGTTGTTCGTCCAACACAGAAACGCTTTGTTCCCCATTTGGGGCAAGAATTCGTTTCAGTCTATGTTTAATACGTGTGACTGGAATCGAAGCTGGTTAAATTATGAAGAAAAAAATGTTTCAAGGTGGTCAAAAGGTCAGTCAAATAAATAAAATCTATTACTCAGTGTGCCTGATAATAACTGTTTAAGTCCTTTCACAAAAATGTTTCTTTTGTGTTTGTGGTTAGGCAAGATTCAGTTACATCATTATATGCAAAAATATCGTATCGCAATATTAGGTGATGCAATGTTCGTATCGCAAGAAGACAAAAAATATTGCAAATTCATTTAAATCTTCCATCTGAGATTTTCCCATTTTTGCCAACACTCTCTAAAACCAAACATGCATGGAACTTATAATGTGCAGAAGTTCAGCCTTGGTTATAACTTCCCTAATTTAGTTAATTTTTTGGCCTTGGTTTGGTTCTGACTTTGTATTTTTGGAGTCTTCTTTTGACGCAATTTGCTGAAAAAGATCAATCAATCAATCAATCAATCAGTTTTTGTAACGCCCAATATCACAACAGGAGTCATCTCAGAGGTCGCTACAAACACAAAGCAAGTCAATATCAAACATCAAACAATGAAATGTCAGCCTTAGACCCTCCACCGCGGCAAGGAAACACTCAAGAAAACCACGTGGGACAAAATGGAGAAACCTCGAGGAGAACCACATTGGGGAAGGGATCCACTCCTATGGACGGATGGTCTAGAAGGAATATTATTACAACGGTTTATCTAAGTAACGCAAAATAATATCGTTATCGCGATGTTGCATGCCCATATCGCAAATCGAGTTTTTTCAATATCGTGCAGCCCTAGTTTCAAGAGCATTTAGGAGCGGTCTGGCTTTTTTCCCCCTCTTTTTATTTAGCTCTTATTCATTTTCTGAGAAGTTTGTCAAAGTTTGTTGCTGTATCTGATTCTAGTAATAGAATCACATTGGTTTTGTATTATAAAAAAACTACTGCTTGCAGCACATCTAAGTATTTTTATCTTTACTTATTAAAAAAAAAAAATGGTATTGGGCCATACATTTTTATTTTGTTTCAGTGGAATAAATGAATACTGCCTGATAAGAACCAACAGTTCCATCCTTCAGCCTCTTACTGTCAGGCCCAAAAATAACCGTTAAGCGAGAGCCGTTTCCCGGAGCGAGGGAAACAACAGAATATAGTTCATGGAATCTGCTCCATTGTTGCAAACCAAAGCCAAATTGTAAATGGCACTTTTCCCAGCAACGGTAAACAGGCAGAACTGGACAATGCGCCCGGGTGGAAACAGAGCAACGTATGGCCTTGTGTCAGTGTCCGCCTTGGGGATTGCAAACGCATACCAGAGTGGCAGTTGATTTCATTACAAAGATAAACTGACAGAGAAAACAAGATTGTGATCTGAGGAGTAGATCTGTGAGTAAACCATAGCACCAGAGCCAGATAATAAATAGTAATGGCTGCAATAAAGATGGTGGTGGGTAAAGGTGGGAAATATATAGTCTACAGATGTGGTTCTCAACTAGTGGGTCGCGGAAACATTTTCAGTGGATCACAAGCCTTTATCAAATCCTATTTTTGGTAATTCTTTTGTTTTTTTTTTTAATAGGAAGATATCACAGTTTAAATCGGCTGTGATCGCTAAGCTGTAGGTCATTGTCATGTTGTTGTTCACTGCTCCACTATTAGCTCCTACCACAAGATCATAACTATAGTAGTTATAGGGGTGGGAGTTTATAAGTTTTACTCCTTTTTCGAGTTGGAAAAAATAAATAAGAAAATGTGTTCATGTATGTTAGTTGAAGATGTTTGTAACTGCAAATGCTGAGCATAATAAGGATGACATTGTATTGGAACTCGAAATAAATATTTTCATTCATTGAAATCAACTAAACTAAAGAAATACTGCATTTTGTTATAAGAAAGACTAATCTGATAATTATTTTAGGTAAAAGTTGAAATTAATATTTATTTGGATGACGTCTTGTCATGATACGTTTGAAGTGGGTCCTAAAGGTTCACTAGTTGAGAACCTCTGGTGTACAACAAGTTAATACAGTATCAAAATCTATGATAGGTAGATCTATATGCAAATTTACAATATCCAGTACATCTCCGGTGTCAAGAAGCCAACAAAACACTGCAAAAGTATTTTTTTTTTTACTTTAAGGGACACCAATCGAAATTAAAAGATGTTTGCCACAGTTTCGCATATTTCTGATTGTTTGCAAAAATATCTCGTTATCGAGAAAGTCCCCCAAAATATTTAGATATTAATATTTTGTCAATATTGTCCACCCCTAGTGGCAGCAGGTCTTGCTTTATCTTCTATTCCCACTAAAAAGCACAGACCTATATTCCGTTAGACCCTTCTTTGTGCACCACTGAACTTCAACTGGTGGTTTTGAGTTAGTTGTAGGGACACACCCATCCAACAGTGGAATCAGACATCAGAGCTGATCCAGGGAAAACAAACAGCATCGGGTATCGATTCCAAATATATCCGATACTAAACCAATACCTGTTTTTGCGATTACCGTTTAAGGGAACATGGACATGTCATAGAATTCACAATTGTACTAACAGCTTCGTTGCTAATGAATAACGAAATAATTCTGGCCATTGTTGAAGATGTAAGAGTGTTTGTATTTGAATTTGTGAAATACGGATATAGCATATTTGCATATCAGATCACTTTATGTTTGAAAGTTATATTAATAGTATATTAGGTCATGTGGCCATTGCGGAGTACAACAGTCCAGTGATCTTTCTTAAAAGTTTTTCAATTTCAGTTTATGAATGGAAAACCCCTTGAGGCACAACATACCAATCACTTTGTACTTTGGTATCAGTTGATATCGGTACATACTCAAACCCGAAGTGTCAGAAGTAAAAAATCTGTATCTGTGCATCTGTAAAGTTGTAAAGTGTGTAGGATTTTGGGCACGACTTGCACAACCGTCAGAACTCAAACTTGGGTTGCAATTGAAGCCAGACTCCCGAGAACCAGCGGCGGTGCCCTTTTCCACTGCCGCCTCTTGTATGGTAACCTCTAACCTTATCCAACAACAGCCTATTCTGAGCCGCTGCCTGCCACTGTCCCTTGTGGAGTACATTCACACAGGGCCTGCCATTCATCTCTGAAACCTTAGCGCTCTGTTCGCAGGCAACAAGTGCCCTGCCCCGGCCGCTGGATTTACGGTGCTGCGCGGCCAATACTGGCGCCATATAGTTCCCTTGTCATGAGATTAAGCAGGTTCAAACCATTGTACAATAAAGCCATAGAGGAATCGAGAGCGATATGTGTTTAGCAAGCCGCAACCTGTACCTTACAATAGGCCCAAGGCAGACGGCTGTTTGATAATGTTTATAATGTTCATTCATTTGAACTGCTAGGCAACCGGCTTATCTAAATATGGTAAAACAGTGTAGGAGCGATGATCGAGAGCCAGGCAGCAGATGCAGCCGCTGTGACTAAGCAGGATCATGACACTGTAGCGGGCACCAGGCCTGCTTAACCAAGTGAGGAGGGCGGCTGATGAATCCAACTACCCACAGACGGATAACATACACTCTTGTATAGCTGGGCAACGTTTACAGTACAAGCACAAGTACAAGTAAGAAGTAGTGCCCTTCTGTATGAGCGGGAATAGTTCTTGGCTTGTTGTCGTACATGTAAAAACTGGCAATGACTCAATGCACTTAGGCATCTTGTTGGACTGTTGAATGATGTTTTCTTCCATGTTTTATGTATCCTTTGTACTGCAAAACTATATAAAAAATAAAGTGAAGTGAATAAACCAGTGTTTCCCATCCAGGAGTACAGGGATCTTTAGGGGTACGCGAAGGCCTAGCAGGGAGTACTTACACACAGAAATACAATAAAACTGAATTGTATTTTTAATTATTACGTTCAAAGAAAAGCCATTTTAAAATATTTTACTGTAAAGAGCGAGAGTTTGAGAGTATTTAGCGGCTTTTCACAGATAAATAGAAGTTTTAGTCATTACTTTCTAACTAATCAACAAAACCACCGAGGCAGAGGGTACTTGGTGTGTAAATGAAAAGCCCAAGGGGTACGCGAGACAAAAAAAGTTGGGAACCACTGACTATGCACATTTTAAATCCAAAACAGAAATAGAACCTTCAACATTGAAAATTAAGATGCAACTTGTCACTCATTTTGCACATTTATGAATTAATGTTGATGTATTTTGACAGATAGAAGTAAAAAGGTGTGTAAGGAGTCTGATATTCCAAAGGTAACCCAAAGATTACCCAGAGAATATTCGTACTACTCACACATCCAAATAATGTAACTTAAACTACAACCTTTTGCGACATCCACGTCACTTAAGTTAATAGAGACCTCCCACTGGACCATAACAGCCTCCTCGAGTGGCCTGCAGACATTCTCGCCGGATTGTACTGGAGGTCTACATGGGTCGTGTGTGTCCTGTGAAACACCGCCAGGTTCCTGAACAATCCCATGCACATGTTGAGATGACAGAAAAAGCCCAGCACCTGTCCTGCACACATTCTTTCGGCTTTTTTGTTTAACACCTCCCGTTCCTGCCCTGTCACCAAGGTCAGGGGTCACTTGAATCCAATGCACAATTGGTCCCTGTGTGTGTGCAGTAAATTTAACCATAAACAAGTGTGTGTCTGTGCGTGTGGGGGGGTGGGGGTCTGAGTGAGTCTGTTACTGAGTAATGGACTTGTGCACTGCATCCCTCATAAAGTTAATTCAGGGGTTAGCGCACAGTTAGCCTGTACTTAAGTTGTTGCCATACTTAAGCCATGATGTGCTTCTCCCTACACGGTTATTAAACAATGGCCGTCTCACTTTAACCATGTTATTAAGACATTGTGAAATACTAAAACCACTGAGGAGGACATTTTACTTCATGCAAACGGTGCGTCTGGCTTGCATTGATAGCAGCAGCAACAGTATGCAAAACTATTAAGTTGAAATAAAGAACAAGCTTAAAGTATTGCAGAGGATGTATTAGTAGGCCTGGGCACTGTAAACGATACCTGTATGGTATCGAAAAATAATTAGTACTACGGGTATCGTAGTATCGTATCGTTTGTACTGAAAATAGGTACCGAAAAAATATTTTTCTCTAGAAAGCAAATTTGTCTGCCTAGTGGCTCTCAGACTGCACTAAAGAAAGTGACTTCTGTTTCAGCTCAAATGAATGATAAAAACACAAAGAAACAGTGTTTTATTGAAGAAATTACCATTATTGTTCTGTTTTATGGTTATAAATGACTTGATTTGAGAATGAGTCTTGTTTAGAGCTGTTTTCACTAGATCATCTAGTACATGACAATTTTTACTGGTTCTAAGGTAATCGCTTGAATTAGGAAAATAAAACTGCCAAAAGGACCAATTTTCTTACCCCATTGGCAAATAAATTTAAATTAAAAAAGGGAATAAGTAGAAATCTATTGAAACAAGTCAAAAACACCAGAATTAGGTCAAATTCGTAAAAACAGCTCAAATTTAGATAAATAAGATGAATTTGGGTCATTTAAACTTATCTAGATATTTACTTCTTTGTGTAGATGACAAATTATTTAGTGTAAGTATTGAAAAATGTATCATTCAGATATCGGTGTTGCTCAAGTACTAGTATAGTGGGGGGGGGCGAACGATACCCAGCCCTAAGTGTTAGCTATCCGCAGTAGTCCGTGTTCATTCCTCACACATCCCCCCACATTGGCACACACAGGTTCAGGGGTCATCTTTCGTGACATGAAGCGTCAGGCGTGATAGAGTGACTCATGAGTTCGCCCGGAGACAGGGCGGGGGCGGCGGGAAGCCAAGGGGGAGATGGAAGAGCGGGGAAGAAGAACGTTAAGACTCCGACAGCCGGACACCACATGCCTGGCACCGAGCAGAGCACAGATACAAGGATCAGGCAGAGCGGCAAGGTGCACTTCTGAGCCTGCGCTGTCACCGGATTCAGCTCCAACAGACAGGGATAAGACGCTAACAAGCTGTTGATACTGGGTGTGGCGATGCTCATCTGTGGGGCGGACAAATAAGCACGCACAATGTTCTGTTGGCTCTTATAAGCAGGCATATTGTATCTTAGGTACATAGTTACAATGTGTTGGTTTTGTGATACAGCACTCAATTAAACTCACACAATCCACTGTAAGCTAACACACAGGCAATAGCACAAAACTAAAACTTACCACTCTATGTTCAGAGTATTCAAAAAGTCAAATTGTCAAAAGTGGCATTTCCTCCAACAATACAATTGCCTATGCCCTTATGGTTCATCAGAAATCTGTGGAAAACACTGAGAAAACAATATCATCAATAATGTGCAGTAAAAGAGAACCATAAGAGTTTAAATTAGTATAACAAGTGGAAGGTTTGCGTCATTAAGAGTCTCTCAGAGGGTTAGAAGTGGTTACCTAGCTCAAAGAATTCCATGAGCATTACAATGCCTGTGAAATGCAGCCTTCTTTGTTCTACGTGATTCCACACAACAATACAGACTATTGTCAGATCAACAGGCAGCCTTCACTGAATGAGCACCCTCTTAACCAATCGGAGCGGCGGCGGGGAGGGCTCTGGGACAAGTGCGCGAGGTCCGGGGTGACCTGCTTCAACAGCTGCGCTAATCCACGACAGGAGACAGTTTCCCCTCTCTCCGACACTGGATTAGACCGGATCTCACAAGGTTGTTGAGCCACCTTCAGCGAGGATGCTATTTCCCATGCTGCTTTCCAAATGGCAATTTTACATGGCCAAAGTGAAACGTGTAAACGGCCAGAAAGTTCCTCGCTGAATGCGGTCCAGTGCCTACCTCAAGAGTCCTTGCGCAGGAACGCTGTGCCAGTCTTGAACACAACTTCAAAGCTTCTTGCGGTAATCCTCCTACAAATTATCCACAGAAAAAAGTAGCGCTCTGTGATTCTTGTAAAAGGGGTATTGTCTCATCTGGTGGCACCGTCTTCTCCCACAGAGCGCTGAGAACTTCCGGCCTCTCTTCTTAATTCTGCTCGGGTGATTATCCCTCACTGGTTGGCCAGTGGCCACAGTGATAAATTGCCTTTTATAGACACAGCACAGGCCAAACATGAGCCCTGTTCCTCACCCCAAATCCACCCCTTTTTCCTTTCTTGTACAGCAGCGTGACTCTGAGGGAGACTTTTCAGGTCGGAGAGATGAGGGTGAACATGTGCAGCATGATCAGGGTGTTTCTAGTGCACACACAGCCCTTTCTGTCCAGTACACCAGCTGTCAGCGGCGAGAAGAATGGGGTCACTGTCCTAATATCCAAAATGAATCAATCCTTCAAGATGAAGTCTATAAAATGGTAACCCTCAAAACTTATTTCATATTATTTTTGCCAAAAAATATGAGCAAAGATAATCTAAGAGGGGACAAGTTTAGTTCAAACTAGCAAGTGTACACCCATTACACTGATTTTCTGAGCTGCA
Source organism: Lesueurigobius sanzi (assembly GCA_900303255.1). Classification (NCBI taxonomy): domain Eukaryota; kingdom Metazoa; phylum Chordata; class Actinopteri; order Gobiiformes; family Gobiidae; genus Lesueurigobius; species Lesueurigobius sanzi. Next base: position 45,601 of record OMNZ01051275.1, read on the forward strand.
ATAACTATCAGACTAATAAACTGAATAACCTGTTCCATTTGCACTGCTCTATTTGCACTATGTGGTATGTCCACACTCACATTTGCTGCTCATCTGTAATTCACCATTTATGCTGCTGTCTCGTATTGTGTTATATTACTATTTTATTAGATTTTTCTATCTTATTCTATTTTTATGCATGCCTTATAGTTATATAATATTTTTATATCCTTTTTTTTTACCTACAGTTTATTATTTATCATTATTACAAGTTTGTGTTTCATGTTGCATGTCTGTGAAACCTTCATTGACGATGGCAATAAATTCTATTCTGATTCTGAAGAGACAGCCAAGTTCTCACAGATGAGCAAAGTACTCGTCTGCTGCAGCTCACCGTCCAGTGGTGCTTCAAGTTAATATCATGACAAGCTGCAGGAGCGATTTTCAAAATGTGGAATTGCCATTTTTTTGACAAGTATTGCAATTGCAATTAGAGTTGCAATACGCAAGAATAGGTTCACTGTGCAGTTTGCATGTAAGAAAAGACGTCAGGGCTTTGGTCAGCAACATGAATGTTAATAGTTCTGCCTGTTTTCAAATCAAATTTTCTTGACTTGTGTACAGCACTTTGGCCAACTGCAAAGCTTTAAGGTCCTTATACAGTTGGTATGGTATGGGCAAAATCCATGTTCACAAACAAGAAAATTCCTAGTCTGTGAAGCCCTCAATGGCAATAAAATCTATTCTGATTCTGAAACAGAGCTGTGTTTTCCTTGCGCTGTAATAGATCACTGATTTAAAGAAACAGCGATACACACCTGGATGCTGCATCAGCTGTTTGACATTCAACAAAAATACCCGGTGAAAATCATGGAAGAACCGTGATCACTCATATTTGAACTGCCAACCCAATACAAGATTCATGTGCATTTCCAGAACATGTTTGTAGAGTTCCAAACTTCAAAGTATTGCATTGCACAAAGAGGTGGATTCACCAATTGTGGTCATTCGATTTGCAGTTTGGATTGGACTGAATATTCGTGCAGCCCTCGCTCAAAGACACTCATGACTTCATTACCATCCTGACTTGTCCAGTGTCCAGCTCTCTGATCATCACCATGTCTGCTAAAAACGAAGACCTTGTCACACGTCCAAACTGTCTTCACCATCTACTGTGAGCGCAAGGAAGCACGTTTCGGACACTCAGTGGACCCACTCGCGGCAGACCCTCCCCCGAGCCCCTCCTTGCTGACATGACAAACGAGGGTGATCCTAATCCCAGCGCAGTGTAACGGGGTTAGCTGAGGGGGTCAGAGCCGGGCCAAGGAGCCACACAGGAAAAGGGCTGTCTACGGAGTCTCTGTATGGTGTCTACGTCTAATGTCAGCCGCCTCTTAAGTCACACGCACAAATCAAATCCAAATGCAAGGAAAAGGTGTTTTTGTGTCGCGGCTACTGGCAGGAAGTGAAGGTGCAGACAGCGCTCCAGGATTAGAGGTAAAGAGGTTAACAGTAGGTCTCGTCTGGGTGGCCCTTTGGGAGGAGGGCAGCGGATTATTAGGGGGTCATTACAGTAGATTATAGGAAGGGACCTTTGTAGGATGTGCAGTTGAAAGATGTAACCACATATAATCAATGTTATGTTGTACGTTATCACAAATGAATAATCAATATTGTTGCACGAGGGCTGGGCACACATTCTATGATTTTAACACTGTACGTGCCAGATATGTTACATTTGAAGCATTATGTTGATCATAAAGATATACTACCTATATTTAGTGTGCTATTGGATAATTCCTGTGTTCCCATCAACGTTATGCGCCCAATGAGTGATATTTAAGCTCCTGTATACTTAATGACCAGATTCTTTTTGCCTTTCTGGGCATATTCCAAGATAATATCAAGATTCGTCAAGCTCAATTTGTGATTCAAGCATGAGACATCATTTTCACACATGGACTGTGGGTATCACAGAGTCCAGAGCTTTTGAGAATGTTTGAGAAAGCTTTGCGGCAGAGTCCGACTCACTCATCATTAATAATACCAGGACATGGAGAACAAAATCATGCAAAACTGGATGGGAAGATATTAGAGAAGCTTATCAAAACAATTGAAGCTATCTCTTACTTTTTCAGAGATAGCAACTTGGAGATATTGGCAGTATATCTGAAAAGTTAACATCAGGTCGTGAGGTTTCTATTTGGCTGTGTGTATTTTGGGGGAGATAAAAGTTGCCATTAGAGTTGAATGGCAGTACTCGCAAGTAAACAGGCTTTGATCCATAAAGAACGAAGTTCACCATAATGGCATCAGGTGGCTGATGTGGTCGTGGAAGTTTATCTTAATACACTGCCTGTGCGGTGAGCCACAAGGTGCACCACATGAGAGATATGAATTAGGATTAACAAACAGGTACACGGTTCGAGACCATGTCATTATTGTCAAATAATGAAGGTATAAACTTAGGCTTTGAATAATATTATACACCCATCTTAAGTTTAGAAGGATGACATTAGGAGGCTACATAAATTGAAGAAGAAACATCTAAACAAAAATGGGACTAGCTGCATGCCATTGGACTAAAAATGAGAAAACTCTGACAGCACATTTAGCAGCTTTTCTTTCCCTTATGTCCATTTAAACAACATATGTAGATATGACTAGATGTAGCCTACTATTCAGTTTAGGTAAATTAAAGCAACCGCCTATACCAGCTTACATACACAACGTTCATTGGTTATTACAATACAAAAATGCTTTTATCATGACACTACAATGTTAAAAATAACAATGATAAGAGAAGGCAGAAATGGGCCAATAAGATCTTCCATGTAAAATGATAACTGGAAGAAATTACAGGCAGCCTATCCAGAGTCAGACAGTAAAACTGGGCAATATCAAACATCTGTTTCCCAAAAAAGCTAAATAAAGTTTGACCATATTCTGAGCAAGGTCAACAGCATAAATGATGAAACCACAAGAGCTAAAATCCAGACATCATTCAACTATAAAACAGAAGTTTTCCTGTTGCTCCTTTCCTAACCACAGAGAGAGAATGGTCTGTGCAGAACAACTTAGCAAATTAAAAAGTGTGGTTGAAATTAGGAACGAGTGTTAATCATAAGAATTACAGTCCATTTAATGACAACTACATTGAAGTCTTTTTGTAAGTTTAGGCAACAATGTGTAGACTATAGTAAAAAGCATACACGTGCCAGCCAGCAGTGTAGTTACCAGCTCCCATTGAAGCCTGTTAGTGGCTATGTGACATATCATAACTTCCCTGTTTAAAATCTAGATACAAACAACGCTATGTAATAACATACTTAAAAGGTAATTAGTAAGTAAAACAAAAAAACAAAAAAAAACTTTTAAACTAGAAAGCGTCGGCCACGCTAAAGCGCTGGCGGCTTCCAGGCGGAGAGCAACATGCTACAGCCACACTGTTACCAACTACTTTGGAGCATTTCAATCATATAAAGTTTCTTACCTTGTGCCAGCCATTTCTTTACATCGTAAACAATACGTATTCAGAGAGAAAAGGAGTTTTCTGTGCTCTCGAGCAAGAAACTTGTTGAAGACCACGGAGCAGAGCGCGTTGTGTGTGGACGGGACGATCCAACGACGAATCCAATCTGGAGTCTCCGCCTCTGACTGAGTCATACACGGCTTTACAGGGGTCACCGTCTGCCCCCTCCCTCCACAACAGCCTGAGAGAGTCTCACCATGGTCTCACCAGACTCTGAGTCATAACATATTTTCATCTGGGTTATTTCATTCATTAGGTTTTGGGGAATTAAACTGGGTCTACTAAAACCACAAACATCAACCTCACAAGCGAGCAATGGATAACCTATAGCCTATATTAGTCCTAATTAAATACAAAGACACAAACAAATAAATAAACCTCAATTTAAGTCCTAATACTATCGTTTATACCAAGTCTCTTTTGAGTTTAGGCTACATAACCATGGCATAACCTCATTCTCACTGGTTTCAAACAAGGTGACAGCGACACCTGCAGGTGAATAATCATGTCACACGTGACAGTGCGGCGTCCCCAATGTAGGACCACATTCGCCAAATGGCTGAAATGGCTGCTCTCCAAACAAAGCTGTACACATTAGGGATAATTGTTGAGATGTGGATGGAAGTGTAAGTGTTTTCTGTATCCATGATAGAAGAGAGAGAGGATGCAGGGGACTGAGTGAATCTGAGTGAATGACACATGTGTAACCTGTGTTTTATGATAAATTAAGTCATTGTCAAACAATTCATATAAAACAAATGTCTCTAAATGCATGTCTTTCTAAACATCTACCTGAACAGGGACTACAGGTGGAAATTAGCATTTTGTGCTATAACCTGGCACCGAGCATCTTTCCTGACTTTGTCTTGGTCAAAGTGTTGTTTTATTTTCCATAGTTTGTTTATTATTTATCATGAGCAAAGTTTATGTTTTGCATGAGTACAACAAAGAAAATTCCTAGTCTGTGAAACCTTTCATTGGCAATGGCAATAAAATCTATTCTGATTCTGACCCTGTAGAAATAAAAGCATACAATACCGTTCCGTACTGGTGGTCAAACAACAGTTTATTCACATTTATCTATGGAAATATTTGCTAGAAAATCAAACACTAACAAAGGCGCAGAGCTAAAATTCACACTGGTAAGTTTTACATCGTTGTGCTGTCCGTCTGGAACAGAACTAATATCAGTTATATGTACATCAAGCGTCTCTTCACAGTGAAACCTTAAGTGCTTTTCATGTGTGAAAGAATGAAATAACCAACGTACAAGTTGCAAGCAATGACATCTCTCAAGCTACATTTGTCCTTATAATTTTGTCAACTCATAACACATTATTGAGGTCGGCCATTTCAGTAGGCCATTACAAAAGTATTGTAAACATTGATATTCATTGCACAACATACATTCAAAATACATCCTGAACTGTACATGTACAGATTTGACTGTGTTTTCACCTGGTAGCACCATGTATAGCAAGTTGAACAATCTATAAATGCATGTCTACAGTGAGTATGATGTGATTCGAAAGGGTTAGTTGAAGTAGCATTCACTGTTAGTTCTCTGGATGTGACGAAACGTTTTCGGGCGCTACCATTTAGTGATCAGTGTAGACATGTTCAGATTGCGCTAACCATATGAGGATGGATAAAGGCAGGCATACTCTAGCCATCTATTTCCACAGCTTCAGAAATGTTTAAATAGTTTAAACGGGACATTCATCAGTGTTATATTACAAAAGACTATGGCAAAACATCTGTCACACTTGGTCATATGCAGTGTCTATCTAAACAGCATGTCACTGACACTTAACTAGATCAAGCTGTGGCTTCTATGATGTTTTGTAGCAGCAGGGTTGACATACAGAATCATTTCATCCAGTTTCCGTTTTTGATGATGGAGACAGCTAAGTAAAGCAGATATATTATCTAGTATCTACAAGCAATACAGTGAAACTGAATGTATTGTGCCCACCAGAATGTCACAACCCAATTACACTTACGGCGGCGAAGGTTCTGACAGCTGGAAATATCAGAAGATCAAAGACATTTTATACGCGTCCCAATGCAGTATTGACAAATGGTGAGTCTTCAAGTTCTTTCTCAGTCCTATGATCACCTTTCTCTTGGGTCAGGGTTTTAAAAATCTATTGGTAAAACCCAGAGTAGTGAGAACCAGTATCTCCACTCATGGTCCATCATTTATTGTGGTCAAGGTCCTTGGGATTCTCTTGCACTCTTATTCTTCTCTTTGCTCAAAAGAAGGCCATTGTAGTAGGAGGTGGAGTTTACGAGGAGGAGTTAACCAACCCATCCTTCCCAAATCTGCCCTCTGTATAACAGAAAGTAAATGAGCTTAGTGGAAACCATGGCTTCAGATGTGGCATGTGCATAAAAAGGCTGTTAAGAAAAATAGGAAGTGACACTAACAAGACTGACATAAATGAACGTTACAAGACTTTTTAAGACATACTGTAAATGTTGAATGGAAAAGGAGGATTTTGCAGGATAATTAGAAAAGCAGAGGTACCACAAAAGAAGGGCTACAGCACTAGACTAAAACAGAATAGTTGTAAGATGTGATCCAGATAGAAAAATAAACATGGAAGGAGGAGTAAAGCTTGGCTGACTATAAAGTGACAGATGGGTTATGACCCACTCACAGCGATTTGGAGGAAGGCTTCTTCACTTTTGGCCTCTTTCTGCGATGAACTGGCCTGAGGCATGCACAGCGAATACACACGCAGGGGAGACGCATGTGCATGGAGACACACAGGTATATACACACGCCAAACACATAGACACACACATCCAACCCAGACACGCACAGCAGAGACAAGCAATTAGCCTTTGTTACAAAAAGGAAGCAATGTGTTACAAACAGGGAGCAGCAGACTTAAGTTTTAGCCTTCAGTGACTTGTGCCTCTGCATGCTAAAAAGGCTTTGGTCACAAATGTAACACAATGTACATGAATCTTAATTCATTTGCGGCAGCTGGGTGACTCGCAATGAACATAGCAAAGGACACTCAAGGGCGACCGAAATAACATGAATTCCATCTGTGGTGCTTGTAAATGTAATCAACAGGGTTAAAAGGAAAGAATACCTGTATTCACTAAAGTAGTTCCGCTCCTTCCCTCCTACAAACAATAGGAGGATATGGCGTTAGTTAATTCTGATATTATTTTTGAACTTTGTTGTCAATCACCATTTCTCTTTGAGGCTACAAAAACTGTACTCACCCTTTTCCGGATTGCATTGCTTATGCCCCTTGCAACCTCTCAAATCCATGAGCTGTTGATGCAATGAATTCAGAGTGTTGCGGTCTAGACTGCTGACACCATTTATCAGCTACAAAAATAGAAACAAAATGTCAAGAGTAAATTTGCCAGAAAGGGTGCATGCTTAATCAGAAGAAAGATCTACAAAACAAATAGATTTGTTACAGACTTGGTGGTATTTATGCTCTTGTGAATGCAAAACCGGACAGATACCTGGTAAGGGTCAGTGTTCAGATCAAAATACTCCAAGAAACCAGTGGCAAATTCACAGAAGAGGAAGTTGTGCGTATCATTGATGGTCCTCAGGCACCAGTAGGTGTTGTTATTGGCGCTGGTGCATGCACAGAATGGGCCCACTAAGAGGGAAAGGGACGTGTGGAAGAGAGGTCAAAAACTGTTTTTCAGTATTTTGTTTTAATGTTGTTTTGATGTGGAAACTAAATTCTCTAAAGCAGTGGTTGTCAACTGTAGGGTTGGGGCCCAAAAGTGGGTTCTGGGACCATTTTAGTACGTCCTTGTTTTAGTCCTTTAAATAGTCAGTCTTTGAAATAATAATAATGCATTGGTTTTATACAGCGCTTTTCTGGACACTCAGACGCTTTCATATGGCATTGTTCATTCACTACATACTTGGTGGTGGTAAGCTCTTATTGGAGCCACAGCTGCCCAGGGGTAGACTGACGGAAGCAGGGCAGCCACTCTGCACCATCGGCCCCTCGAACCACCACCAACACTCACTCACTCACTCATTACATTCACCCAAGTACTGACCAGGCCCAAGCCTGCTTAGCTTCCGAGGTCTGCAGGGATCGGGCAGCGCAAAGGCGTATGGCCTATGATCTATGCTTAAAGGTACACCACGTAACATTTCACTGAATTGAATAGAATAAAATACAAGCATCTATTTCACTACAGATATTTTTATCATTGAAAATGAATGCTTTAACTCTGATAATCATAGATTAGATTATATGCACAAAAAACCTTTATTTCACTCATGGTTAGTGAGAAAAAAAAACCTTTTTGTTTACGCTTTTCATCTAGAAACTGCCAAATGTCCCAGATCAAAAGTTTACATATTGTGCACCTTGAAACAAACATTGAAATTTTGTTTTTCTTTTCTCTTTGCCCCTGAACAGTTTTCCTGGCCGTTGTTGAAGGTCATGTAAACGTTAGATCAGGGACATTTAGTAGTTCAGTAGTTCAGTAGTTTCTGTTTCATTGTGATTTCAAAAGAGTAAACTCAGTTCTTTGGCAATAAATGGTGTTCGTATTCTATGAAAAATGGCCAAAATATTGTATGTAAACTTATGAGCACAACTGTAAACACAGTGCACAGACCTGTATTACAAATTACAAATAGTACCAGTTGGGCTTTTGATATAGATTCATGAAATAGTTATTAGTGTGCTAATGGAATGATTTAAATGTATCGCTTTGTATAAATAATGAATGAACAATTTATATACTATACAAACATTGCATTGTCTGTGTCTAGCTGGTCATTAGGTGCATGTTTTATATTGCGGGAAACTGTATAATCCAAAATGTTATGCAGTATCCCTGTAAATTAACAAAACACTGTGAATACATGCTGTACTTTGGTAATAAATATACTAAAAGATGGACAAATTCTTTAAATAATAAGTTGACGATGTTTTTTAAGGCTTGTAAGTAGATCCAAAGCTAAATCAGCAGAGAAGCACTGCTCTTAAGTACTTGTCTATCCTTACTTGTCCAAAAGGGGGCAGTTTGCCAGTGGTGATTGTCGTGAGTGAAGCAGGTGAGCCCTGGCATGCTGCATGTGTCATTGTTCTGGAGCCTCTTGAGAAATTTACGCAATTTCTTTCTGCGCTTTTGCTCCTTGGCAAGCCACTGACTTTTCTGCTTTGATGATGGGATTCTAGATAAAAAACATGAAAATAACAAAATGACATTTAGAAGAAAAGGCAAGTATTAACAAAAGGGAGAGGAAAGTCTTTTTCTTTTACCTTAGATCATCGATGTATTCAGTATTAAG
>OMNZ01051276.1:4219-19060 GCA_900303255.1 Lesueurigobius sanzi
CAAACTGTGATCAGATCATCAGCGGACAGGGACTTCAGAATGTTTTCAGCCCATGTTTTCATTATTTAGTTCTGCTATGTAACAATTTGATACTTTGAAATGACATACCAGTGCTTTGTTTTGGGGGTAAGACTTTGTGCTAAAAGTATTGTGAAAAATGGGGTGGTGGTATGTACAGTATGTGTGTGTGGTGTGGTGGTGGGGGTGGGGGGGGGTACGGTGGTACAGTATCAATATTAGCATAAAAAGTATCGGTATCGTATCGTCCCACAAAATGTCATGATAGACAATATATTGCCACACCTCTACTAAATGTAGATGTAAATGTAATGTATTTTTCAGTCCCTCCTTCCCTGATCACAGCAACTAATCAGAATCCCGTTGCCAATCATCGCGCAACAACAAGCACATGTATGAAGAGTTTCTTATGGACAGGTACAGTAACTGCATGACACTTTCGTTGGCAAAAATTGTAGGACGTTTCGATCTTAGTCCAAAGATCGTCATCAGCTCAATAACAACTTTAGCTGATGACGATCTTTGGACTAAGATCAAAACGTTCTACACTTCAACTACAGAGTACAGATGAAGACTGAAGTACTCCTGTACGACTGAGAACCTACGCAAATGCATGACACTTTGACGTATTTACTGTACAGTGAATAGTATGTGGAAATGAGAGCATTAGTCTGGCATCTGTTAGCTGTTATAATGGTTATGCTTTTTACTAATGCTAAGCATTATAGCTATGCACTCTTTGTATATAAGGTTATCTGCTTATTGTAAACAATACAGACTCTGGTCAGTAATCAATGACACAGTGAAGATGTCTCTCCTCCTCGGCTCTTCTTGAACTATTGACCCTGCGCATGCACAGGGGAAACAGGCATGGCTTTAAGACCAATCAGGAAGGAAGGAAGGGGGAGGGAGCTAGAGCCGTTAAAAAAAAAAAAAAAAAGTGTCCCTCTGTCTTTTCTTTGGATAACTTCCAGTCTATCACTTTAAGCTTTTCCTTTATGTCCCTTTCTGGCCTTGGTCCCGCCCTACAGCAACACCACTGTCTTAGCTGACAAATTTCAGTTTTCTCGTTATGCTTTATGTGGATAAAAATACCTCTATTGTACTTGTGCCATTCAGCAGCAGTGGTTTACACACACACTCATACACTTGGCACACAGGCCTTTGCAATTAGCAGTCTCTGTTTGCGGATGCTAGTCATACCAGCTATTTCTGAAACGACTCATCCACCCAAACCCACTGGAGGCATTTTTACCAAAAGATCTTTGTACCACTGAGGCAAAGAGCCACACATCAGACCAGCTGCATCCCCGGCTCAAGGCTCAGTGCAACCGATATGAAGGCATTTCCAATCCCTATACCTCCACATAGGCTGTTTTCATTTGCCCCGGAGCAGAGCAGCGCACAGCCCAGCATGGCAAATCTCCACTGGTCGTCTTGTATTTTCTCATCACCATTCTTCACCTGGGGAGCTATGGATGCCGTTGTGGATGTGGCGGGGGAGCAGGGATGAGTGAGGAAGCGCGAGAGGCACAAGATGAAACTTGCATGAGGCGGCCACAATGAAAATGCAAAGATTGAACTTTTCGCTGGGACTGAAGGGGGGGTTACGAGGAGTGAAGGGAAAAGAGACAGCCTTGGGGGGCTCGGGTGAGTCAAGATTGCTGCTGGACGTGAGGACAGATGAAGAAAGGGCGTATCACTAGAATCCTAATCCTATACTCCTTCTTTTATTCTTTGGCCTTTTACTTAAATGGAAAAGGCTGTTACCGACAATTTCCCAACCCCACTAAAGACACTCACTAACATAAAAGAAGATGGATATAATATTGATCCTTGAACTTGGTTTGTTTGGAGGAGCAGAGTAAATCATTACACTGAAGCTTTATTTCCTGCACATATCCTCATTACTAAAAGTGTAAATCACAAGTTTTGTCACTGCACATCTACAGTACATTGTCACTTACTGTATCTGACCCATTATGCAATATTTTTTCTGTTAGAAAACGTATTTGAATTGCCAGGGGATGCATTTTTCAGTATATTCATAATTTCAACATTCATATGCTACAGGTTGAAACTGCCAAGCAAACTTGGTTAAATGGCCAGGCTATGCATATTTTGATAGGAGTTAACGTCATATCACCCTGATTAACAGCCTAGCCATCTTAAAAAGCTCTTTCAGATTGTAACCGAATATGGCTCAAGGACAGCCATTACCAGAGGGTTTAGGTAAGTAAGTAGGATCGTGTCCTTAAAGCCAGCACCACGGTAAACAACAATTCTTCTTCATTGTTGTCAAAGTCTGTGGTTTCCGGTGTTGCTACAAAAAAAAAAGACTGGTTTCTATTTTTAATTAAAAAGAGAGTACCAACACGTGTGTTAGCTGCTGTGTTTGTAGAGATGAGAAAGAACCATGGCGAGGAAACTGACAGACCAAAGTTTGAGGACGCGCCACCTTCGCACAGATCACGTGTGGCAGCGGTGCACTCACCCGGACAAGCTCTCTGCTGCGAGCAACACAGACAAGGTAGCGCCGCCAAAATCTAAGACTATTGTCGACGCCTTTCAGATGAACTCCGATAAACACATGCAAATCTTACGTGCTGCCAAAGCGTTACAGCCTTATTCTGTGGTTGAAAATGGGGGCTTTCATTACCTTATAAGGCGATCCCCTCTCGTACATATTACACAAAAAGTGTCATGCCTATTTACCATGAAGTGTGCCAAAACATTGTTGATGAAGAATACAGTATTTCTAGGTCTATAAGAGTTGAAAAACTTCTGCACTAGATTTTGATATAATACAGCAGAACATTAGTTTCTGTTGAGCTATTTTTGCTTGTTGCTGAAATAGAAAAAATATTTTATTTGAAAAAATGATTAAAACTTCAGCACGTTAAATGTATTGAATCGAATCGAAATCGCGACCTTCATATCGGAAATCGTATATAATCGTGACTCGAGTGAATCCCTAATAAACACCATTTATTTAGGTTTCTGTTTTTTCGATTTACTAATTTTGTAAAAAAAAAAAAAAAAAAACACAATGAAACAAACCAATGATTTTCTGGTCAAAAGTGGTCAATTGTATAAAATTTTCTATTGAATATGGAAATTAATATTAAACATGTACTGATTTGTGGCGTTTGTAGCATAAAATTTGACTTGCCGCTGCCTGTATAATAAACCCTGCCATACACGGATTGATATGACATGATATTTCCATGTTAATCACACAATATACTACATAATTGGTCATCAATATAGTTGTACTTGTACTACTTGTATAGTTGTGGCACCCCGACTTAATAAATACTTTAGTAAGAGAGTATTTTACAAAATATCAGCATCTTTACAACTACTATTATTACTACTGCCTATTTTAGCACATTTGACATGACTCTTTTTTTTACGATATATGTTCAGATTTAGCAGGTGCCTTTTGGATTAATCTGCGGCTGCCCATATAACAAAGCAGCGTCATTCTTAACCACCAATCCTTGCATTTGCCATTGTCGCGGATGTGGTAGGTGCTGGAATGCGACCGCAGGCTGCCGGGAGTTGGCTGTGGAGGTGGCAGATGTCTTCCACACTCCGCACACAAAAGTGCACTTGCTCCCTGTGCACATCGCGGCGTCTGGCTTTTCCAGGAAGAGCAGGGCGATGATCGATGGCTTGCATTCATAGATGGAGCGGCCCCACTGTTTGTTTGTCTCTGTTTCGCACGAGTGCAGAGCGACAGCTGGGACCAAGGCAAGGTTTTCAAGTCGGCCTGGCAGCAAAAGTTAACCCTCGGGTTTTCGTGTTTATGTGGAGAGGCGCGGAAGGGGTTAAAAGGCGGAAATAGGCAAAGGAAATGGAAGCAGCGTGCATAAATGTAACATAATTCTTTGGATTTAAATAGTGCCTTTCATGATACTTACAGCATTGCATTATTCATTCACTCTTCAATCGCTCTGGAAGGTGGAAAGCTACTTATTTTGCTGCCATAGGACTAATTGACAGAAATCTTACTGCCAATCTTTGCCATGGGCCTCCCCAACAGCCACCCATCGCATAATCCACACCCACAAGGGGAAAATGCCCAAGGAAACAATAGTTGTGTTTCCATAACAGTATGGACTGAACTGGCTAGAGCAGGATTTTCTTGTACTACCAATCTTTCAGTTACAGCTCTCCCACCAAAGCCGCTGTCACCTTTTTTGCACAGCTAATCGACCTGCATATACTGTATACAGTAAAATACATTTAAAACAATAAGGCTGGAATACCAGATTGCAGATAAAGATGCAAACACAGCTGCTTAAAAACAGAACAAATATGGTTGTATTACACGAGCAGTGGCGCTCTGAATGTACTTTGGAGATTGTGTTGCTTGATATTGTTTGACGTTGCACAAACATTATTTTATAACTATTTATCAGAACATTTGCTGCTTGATGAAGGCAAAAAAAAATAGCATCAGCGCTAATACAAGCGCTCCTTCCTGTGTGTGCGCTACAGAAACTAAAGTCTCAGCAAAACACACAAAGACAGAGATGTGTTTTCGATCTGGAACGCAGGATATGAGAGGGGACTTCATCTGATAATAAATTCTGCTTTCAGACCCCAAAAATGAATTCCCAGCATTTTCAGATCATGACTGATGATGATTCAGTGATTCACTAATTACCATTATCTTGGCACCGCACTTTGGAAATGAACCCAGCTATCCTCAGAGGAAACTCTGCGAGGTATTCTGTGTCATCTCCTTTCTGAAGAACCCGGTTAAGCTTTGTAATGTACATCTCATGCTTCTGGCATTGGCAAAAATAATACATTAAAGCAGGGGTGTCATTTTGGGTCGTGGGCCGAAGTTCACCTACGATGGCGGGTCACATGCACTGCCTGGCCAAAATAAAGTCTCCACCTGGATTTAACTAAGCAAATAGAACTAGGGCTGGTGCAGTTCGTCAGTTTTAGGTTCAGCAACACTATATGCCCAAAGAATGAGATCAGCTGAAACATGAACATCCTGAATTATTATTTATGAGTTATTCCATCAATGGATTTCTTCTTCTCTGATGGCACAGGCATATTCCAAGATGACAATCCCAGGATCAGGCTCATATCGTGAAAGAGTGGTTCAGGAGTGTGAATGGTCATTTTCACACATTGATTGTCCACCACAGTATCCATCTTAACTCCACTCAGAATAGTTGGGATGTGCTGGAGAAGGCTTTGCTCAGTGTTCACACTCTTCATCATCAATACAAGATCGTAGTGAAAAATGAATGCCACACTGGATGGAAATAAATCTTTAGACGTTGCGGAAGCTTATTGAAACAATGCCACAGCAAATGGTGCTGTGATCAACGCTAAAGGCGGCCTTATGTGTGTGTGACTTGGTTTTTTTTTGTTGTGTCTTGTTTTTTGGCCGGACTTATACTGTATTGTAAACAGGGAAATAATGTACACTGTAATAATTAAGCACATTTGATTGATTGAAAACATTTGTACCTTTTGATTTATAAATGTATTGTTGGCCTTGTTCCTCCTTATCTGCAGCAGCTCATTGAGCTGAGGAGCATCAGTAGCTACAGCCTGCTTTCTCAGGACATTCTTCTGCTCTTAGTGCCCAGAGTGTGTACAGAGATGGGTAAAAGAGCCTTCAGGTTTGCAACACCGCACTGCTGGAATGAACTACAGAAGGAGTTGTGGTTGAAGGAACTCGTGTCACTTGAGACTTTCAAATCTCTTCTGGCAAATCTTGAGTCGAAGTCTTTGACCTGTAGATGATCTAAGTGTTTTATCTTGAAGTTGTTTTATTTTGAATGTAACTTGTATTTGAATGTTTTGCCTCTGCCTCTTGGCCAGGACACTCTTGAAAAAGAGATTTTTAATCTCAATGGGTTTTTGTCCTGGTTAAATGAAAATCAAATTAAAAAAATTAAAAAAAATTGGCCTGAACTGGACTGTAGCCTAATAAATAATAATAATGGCTTGTATTACAAGCCTGTGCAACCAGGGCCGTAAAACACTAAAAGCAAAACTTTTACCAGTAACAGGACACCTTCTGTTTTTGCAGCTCTTATAATGGTACAGTGTCAGTGCCCTCTGCTGGACAGGTGTGGAATTCCTTCTGTTTTTAAATGTTGGCTGCCCCCTAGTGGCTAGACGGAGCATTTTAGTCATTACTTTAAACATCCATAACTTCACAGGAATTGTATTTGACACATGTTACAGATTACAGATGGCTTACCCAACATGGCACGAAGTCAAAGAGTTATAAGCAGTACCTATTCCATGATACCTTAAACATTAGGACAATTTTCTGAACATTTATAGCCTAAAAAGATATACTTACATACCTACAGTATATTTGTACAAATGCGTTGCTGTTGTAGTACTGTAGATGTTTTAGGCCATAAGCTTGTTGCGTCGAATATCCCATTTCATTTATAGTGCCTCAAACACTCAACATTTGGCACTCTCCACTCTCTTACTCATAAATGTTATGTAGGAGGAAACCAGGCCGGACGTTCTTTTTAAAAAGATATTTTAATCTCTGACAGGACTGGCTCTATGCAGTTTTGGATTAATAAAGCAATGCCCAAATGGATAGCCCTGTGGATAATATTTAAGGTAGTTCTATCAACAGAAGGAGAGGATAAAATGGTCATAATATGCGCTCCTCAAAGTGCTACTGCCCTGGGAAACCATTAAAAAAAAAGAGTCTGACATAGGCATTCAACCAAATGTCATATTACTAACACGCAGAATCAAAGCTACTATATATCAGCTATATACAGTACTTACCAATCCAACTTCTAGTGAATGCAGGTCCTCTGGGCGTGAGTTGGTTCTCTCTCCGTGTTCTGTAGACTCCCATGAAACTCCTCTTATCTACAATAGCTTGTAATTTCGCTTACATAAAGAACAGTGGTAGAGTTTTGTGCTTTCTGCTGCACAGCGTGAGGTGGCCCCAGCAGCACTGTAAAGGTTATATACTGAGTGGAAGATCCCTGCAGGCACAATAAATTATATCCTGGCCAAAACAACGCATAGATGGATTACTTTGCGTGGCATGAGGGAATGTAGACATGTTCATACTGGAGCACGAAGAGAATTTGACTTTTCTGCTTATTCCATGTGGGGGTAACAGGTGGTTGAAACCTATCTCAGGAACTAGAGGTGTTCGGCCAAGTATACCCAGATGGCACTAGAAACACAATGAAAGAATAACAATCACTGTACAAATGTATTTATTGATACATTGAATTGATATATTGTATGAATTTGAAGTGTGCAATTTAAAGTGAATGTTTTGTAAATTGCAGACCATCCTGTATTTTTTTGTTTGTGTTTTAGAGAAAGGGGCACCAATATAAGATTTATCTTCTTTGTGCTCCTTTTCATGTGATTGGCCATATATGTGAAATAACAACCATGTGATAAAAAAAGAAAAAAACATGATTGAAACAAATAAAGAATGTAATGAAATTAAATCCAGTGGTAAAACAAGTCATATTATGCTAAATTTATCCATCCATCCATCAATTTTCTTACGCTTTATATGGGGCCGGGTGACGGGGGCAACAGTCTGAATGGAGATGCCCAGACTTCCCGATCCACGCACACCTCCTCCAGCTCTACCTGGGGGATCCCAAGGCGTTCCCAGGCCAGCTTAAAGAAATCGTCTTTCCAGCGTGTCCTGGGTCTTCCCCGGGGCCTCCTCCCAGTGGGACGTGCCTGGAACACCTCTTGAGGGAGGCGACCAGGAGGCATCCGAAACAGCTCAGAGAAACAGAGTAGCGGCTCTGTTCCGAGCTCCTCCCGGGTGACTGAGCTCCTGGGAGGAGAGCTAAATTTATGTATGTCCTTAAATCTTACCCTGTACCTTTTACTGGTGGAGCAGAACATCCATTTTGTGATACAAGCACCAAATTTGGCACAAATATGTACAATGTACTATTCAAGAAAAGTATGGTATCCACTTGAAAAAACAAAATGGCTGCCAGTTTGCAATAATGGCCGCCTCAAATGCAAAAAAATGTTTTAAAGTAGAACTTGAATGAACAGAAATGTATTAATGATCCAAATATCAAAATGTATGTATTCTGACTGGAAGAACTCAATATTGTCAATTGAATTCCACTTCAAAAAACATTGTTTTTGCATTTGAAGAGGTGGCCATCTTGAAAACTGGCGCCCATTTTGTTCCAGTGGAATTCATACTTTTCTTGAATAGTACATCCTAGACATCGATTTGTAAACGATTTTATCAGAAAATTAGCTTTTTTAAACACAATAATCCCTATTTCATGTATTACTTTTGTGTTTGCTAAAATACAATTTAATGTCCACACAGATAGGAGTTGCAACTTGCCCCTTCTAAGTTCAGTAGCATCTGTTGTGTGACTTGCTCAGCACAGCCAATAAATAATAAATCACCATTCCCATAAACAATCAGCTTTGTTCTCCTATATATGGAGGAACCTGTGTATGCAAATAGATCTATCGCCCCTCGGGTCTCCAGCGCATAAATACTTACACAGGTAGCTGCTGGGAGCCCGGGGTTTTTCGAACACCTTTCCTCTTAACCTTGATGTTCGCTTGTAATTCCCACACAGCTGTTAAACACTGTAGCCCTGAGCACTCGCTTCCTACTGACTAACAAGAGACTTAAAGATGAGAGGGAAGACTGGATCAGCAGTGTCAGGGGAGAAAATGGTTTTTGTGCCTGGCATCTGAGCGCTCCCCCAATCCTTCACCCACTTAAAATAACTTGTAATGATCTTGAGTGATGGCAGTAATTTCAAGTCTCTGTGATTGTGGCTTCATGTAGTTTGAGGCAGACTATATAGGACATTTGTGTATGGCACATGTGGTTTATTGTTTAAGCCTATAGACAATTTTGTGGTTAGCCTGTTGAACTTAGCTGTGCCCAGTGCCCACGCGTCTGTAGTGAGTATACATAATGGAAGAATAGTCGTCTCTGTAATCAGATGTTTAGGAAACGAATGCCAATGTTGAATATGCTTGGACAAGTAGTTCATTTTACCAAAACAGATACTAGAAGTATCCAAATATGGAATACATAAAATACTCCATCAACAAAACTATAAACTACACTACTGTTACAACCCCGATGTGCCAGATGGGCTATATGCACAGAACCAACACGTGACTTCTTCCTGGACCAGACCAGTAGCGTCTGACGGTCCATTTTTGTACAAGTTTATTTAAAGCAGGGATGTCCAAACGTTTTTTTTATTGAGGGCTGCATATTGAAGTATATATAGCATGGAGGGCCACAGATCGTTGCCCAGTGCAATCAAACAAACCTGAAAATGTTAGTTTTAGAGGTTTTAATTGTGTAGAATTGTTAAACTTACAGTAAAAAGTAATATCTCTGGTGATGTGTGCCAATTCAACAAGAAGCCTGTGGGTCACCAAAACTTGGTCTGAGGGCCACATTTCGCCCCCGGGCCGCACTTTGGACCCCCTGATTTAAAGGGTCTCTTGTCTATTTATATACATTGCTAGCCAGTCCTATTATAATAGCCTTCCAGTAATAGTTACAATAGCAGGCTTTGATGAAGATCAAATTAGGACTAAACCAGATCTTTAAAGGGTCTAGATTTTAGTCAAAATTATGTCTACACTATCCCAGTTCAAAAGGGTGTGAGCCATGTGTAAATGTATTACTAACGCGTAAATGAAATGATCTCTGATAAAGTCTCTCTAATACAATTTCAGATGAACCTGAGTAGGAATGAATGAATGAATAATCTTTATTGTCATTGCAACAATACAACGGAAATTTTGCAGTCCAGTTGGTGTATTCCAAAAAATAAAAATGTCAAATGTTAAAAGGCAAGTACCACATGAAGAAGCCCAAGTACTAAGTAGTCCTAGACCAGTGTTTCCCAATCATGGACTGAAGGCATATGAGGACTTATTTTTGCGTATTACAAAAGAAGGTGAAAACGTAGTATTTTATCATTTTGAACATAAGTAGTGTCAATATAAGAAAGCATGAGGTTGTTTTAGTCCCTAAACTGTTGAGATGTTGTTGCCTGCTTTGCCATGAATTCAATCAAATCAATTTTGCAGAAAGTCAAGGTCAAATAAAACTCAGGGTATTGAATTTGAGACAAAAAAGATTAAGAACCGCTGGTCTAGATTCTCTTCAGTGGCTAAAAGTTATATTTGCTTATAGTCGTACATAGGTTGCGTTTACATTATATAAATCTTTTTAGGTTGGAGCAGGTGCCAATACAACTGGCACAAATGGGACAGAAACAGATTTTAACAGAAATCTCCAAAAACACAATTGGCAAATGTTGAACTTAATCATGATTTGATAGTGATTGTATTCACAGACCTGCCACTTTATTCTTATGCCTGAAAGTGTTATGAACAACATCATGCACATGGTTTTAGATATTATCACCACTTTTGGACACCTTACCATAATTAGGCTTTGAGCAAATAAGTTGAACAAAATAATATGTGTTTTCCTGTCTTTTTGAAAACTATTTTGATGACAGGCAGCAGGGGGCCTAGAGGAGAAACAAAGAGTGGACATAATGTTATTTTAGTTGGAGAAAAGCGGTGCGCTTTTGGGAGATGCTGTTCATGGTGAATATTACAGATTTGAGGAAATTTTAAAGCCTGTTTTCCCATATTCTTGATCAGTGTGTAATTATCTACAGTCTCCGCTGAATTGCTTTGATGCATTTTCCCTTTGTTTATTTAACCTCCTAAACTATAATTATAAAAAAAAAAACACATCAAAAGCCAAACCTCTCGCCTTGTAGTAATTTCTAAAGTGCAGCAAGTGAAAAATACATAATTTAAAACAGTCAAATGTCATTGGGTTTTGTAATTACGGCTCAGTCCTCTGCAGCAGAACACTCAGCAGTGACAAGTGCACTTGTTAGCCCTCGAGTCCCTGTGTGATCAGTATAAAAGCTGCTTCAAAGTGACTTCATTGTCTTATTATTTTGAGTGGAAAAGAGCAGCTGTGTTTTTTAAGGCAGAACGAACTCGCATCACTAAACTGTTGTTGTTCGTCACTGACTTTGAAGCAGGTAATGACACGAGCATCACTCAAAATGCAATTACACCCACCCCCTTCCCTTTTGAGAACCAATTGGGTGTTAAAGTCAATGAAGGCAAATGTAGTGTGAAACCCGTGGAGCTGCGTCGGGCCCTGAGATAATGATTGGATTTAGACCAGTCTGTCCTCCTGGCATATTTGAAGGATGCTGGGGTCAGCTTCCCCTGGAAAAGTACACCATTCGTAGCATGAAACGTGTAACACAGCACTTCACCTCTTAAGACCTAGAGTCCCCAAAAACGGGGAGATCAGATACAGTTACTGACCTATGTGTTTTACGCAGAAAAATATTCCAAAGTTGCAAATTAGTGACAGCTGATGTGGGATTATCCATTTCTGTTGTTATTTCCTATACCACAGGGAGGAAAAAGGCCTTTTTGTGGAAAAATGTGTGTGGTTTTTTTCAGGCGGAAATTCATTCAAACCCATGGCAACCTCATTTTATTGTCAACATCATTTATTTTTATTTCATTTCCAGCTTCATCTCTAAGCTCTACCAAATGTGTGGACACCAAGATTAGCCATGAACACCTATGATGTAGAGAAATGATTTTTGGAGAAAAAGGCCTAGGGCTTAAAGGGTTAAAGTTAAAGTTAGATTAATATTAAAGATGGACAGTGGGGGTGGTACAGGAGGCTGGAGGAGGTGGGTCATAGCACAAACTGGGGATTGGATTGGGTGATGGTAGTGGCGGAAGGTGATGCTACTGTATGACTGATTGCAATGTCGTGTAGGCAACACAAATGAACATGAAATAATTATTGTTGAATGAATAATATGATAAAAAACATGGGGCTGGATATCGTAAAAAAAAAAAACAAAGATTTCATTATCAGTACTTTGACGATACCTGGTGCATCAGTACCTGAACAAGGCTTTTTTTACGATCCCTATACTAAATTATTGATCATCTAAAACCACAAAACCGGACAATAATGAACTTTCTTTTGTGCTGATTAGCGCTTTTACCTCACAGCAAGAAAGTCCCGGGTTCGAGTCCCGGCCCGGGAGGCCGTTCTGTGTGGAGTTTGCATGTTCCTCCCCGTGTCTGGATGGGTTTCCTCTGGGTGCTCCGGTTTCCCCCATCACCCCAAAACATACACATTAGGTAAAATCCTCCGGCCAAGTGATTCTGACCATTAGCCTGGCTCCACATTTGGAGATGGGCACGGCTCCTGACAGGCCGCCCCAGTGCCAGAGAACAAATTTCCCTACGGGGATCAATAAAGTATACCTTACCCGCACCAAGCATCAAAACATGCTATCTAAAGGGGGGAAAAAACTTGGTACCAGTGTTCTGTACCTTTCCGATACCATTAGTACCTAAAAACATTTTTCAATACCATACTGGTATGGTGGTACCCAGTAACAATCAGCACTATGTTTCCCATGCACTGTAACAGGTCTGTGACAGATAGGGCCCGATCTTGACCATAGCGATGGCGCAGATGGAGTTTGCTCTGGGAAGATCAGCTTCAGTCTCGGTGCAGTAAGTGGGTCAACTGTGGGCTGGTTAAGGCCGTGGTGAAATAGGAATTACTGCAATGGTGCCAGCCCTCATTTATTCAACTTGCTCATGGACAAATCGAAGCATATGAAGCGTAGGAAACATTTGTTAATCTAGGTGAGGCGAGGCATATGCACTGATGCCAAACGGCCAAGAAAACAGTTTTTACAGCATAATTGCATTGTCATATTAGGCTACATAGCCTAATAATTATTGTTGTCAAGAGAAGGATAAGAAAAGCCCGGGAGCAATCCGTGCCAGAACCCTGGGCAGCAGCCAGGCCCAGTAGGCAGCCGTGGCACATCATTTTAAAATACAAAAAACACTGTGGCCATAGGCCAAAGTTGTGATAATGGCTTCCCCACGCGTGCACGCCGTGTACCAGAACTCACCTGGGTCTGAGCAGGTTCTAGTCCATGTTCTCTTGGGAGCGCCGTGTTTGGACCGAGTCCACGCTCGTGAGTGTCACTAATGCTGTACATACTTCAATGTGCACTACTGTCCGTGCGCGCCGAGTCCAGGTTTAGACCTGGTTCAGACCTGGTCAAGACCTGGTTTAGTCATAGTTTAGCCTTTATCAGAATCAGAATCAGAATATGATTCCAGATGGAATCAGAATGGAAGATTCCACCCATAATGTGTCTACTTGAGTGACTGTGGTATTGTATGAATGGTTTAGTGAAAGTTTGATAGTTTCCTGAAGTGGGACTGGTTATTGGTTATGATTATTTCTCTGTGTATAAAGTCCCATAATCTTTGATGTACTTTTGTAAGTATAACATCAACCTGTCCACTGCTGGTGGAAATGAGCAGTTTTGCTATAACAGGGCACATGGCCTATTCTCTTAAATAAAATTCAAATCTCAATCTTTATCTTGTACGAAGTCAATTCTTGTAGGTTTTGTTACAGGCATGACTTAAAAGTGAAACCGTGATGTTTAAGCTGCCTTTACTCTACGTTTTGGGGTAATATTGTCATTTTCTTTCCACCTCAGATATTTTAAATATTCATGCCATGTGTTCCATTACAAACCAGGGGACAAGCAGTGATGCCTTTAGTAACAAAGTCTAGGGTCCAGAGCACAGACAAGTATGGAAATGAGGAAATCCATGTTAGGATGGGGAAAATCTAAACACAGAAGGAAATGCAAACATGAGGAGTCTGTAGAGAGTGCTGTGTGTCTCAGCTGAGGAGCCAGTCTCTTACAACTACCAGGGGAGCTGCACAGAGAATAGCCTGTATTGTTTTCCCTTCCCTTTGATTTTCTGCCCTCAGCAATAACACCCTTCATGTACACGCCTGCATTCACCAACACACACACAGCAGCGTCTGTTCTTCCTGTAACCAAAGATATTTCTATCTGTTTGTCTCCAAACCAAGAGAAAAAGATGATGTCCTTCGTGCAAGTCTCTCGTGGCGTTTGTGATATCTTCCAGGGATGAAATAAATATGTCGCTATTTAGAGGTATTTAGCAGCTAATCTTAGTACGTTGAATATGTGACATTGGACTCAGAGTGAGGATAAAATGAATACAGTATGGGGAATTAGAAATACCCTTGAAGCAGTAACGGCATACTTTTAACATTGATGGATCCATCCATCCATTTTCTTCCGCTTTATCCGGGGTCGGGTCGCGGAGGCAACAGTCTGAGCAGAGATGCCCAGACTTCCCAATCCGCGCACACCTCATCCAGCTCTTCCTGGGGGATCCCAAGGCGTTCCCAGGCCAGCTGAAAGACCTGGTCTTTCCAGCGTGTCCTGGGTCTTCCCCGGGGCCTCCTTCCAGTGGGACGTGCCTGGAACACCTCTCGAGGGAGGCGACCAGGTGGAATCCGAAACACACCTCAGCTGGCTCCTTTCGACGTGGAGGAGTAGCGGCTCTGTTCCGAGCTCCTCCCGGGTGACTGAGCTCCTCACCCTATCTCTAAGGGTGCGCCCTGCCACCCTGTGGAGGAAACTCATTTCGGCCGCTTGTATCCGGGATCTTGTCCTTTCGGTCAAGACCCAAATCTCATGACCATAGGTGAGGGTAGGAACATAGATCGACCGGTAAATCGAGAGTTTCGTCTTTCGACTCAACTCCCTCTTCACCACAACAGTCAGATACAATGACCGCATCACTGCAGATGCTGCACCAATCCGTCTGTTAATCTCCCGCTCCATCCGTCCCTCACTCGTGAACATGACCCCGAGATACTTGAAC
>OMNZ01051277.1:0-14237 GCA_900303255.1 Lesueurigobius sanzi
GAAACAAGCTCAGTCATATACTCAGCTGCTGTAGTACATTTTTCTAACCACCAGGTGCCACTGTTTAGTTGGCTGTAAATCATGATGTATTTTCTAAATTGCGTGTATTTCCGTCTCGTTTTGATCACAGAGTTTATCCCTCACTCCCCTCGTGTCCTACAGTCCTACACCACGCTGTGGTTGGAGCTGAAAAAGCCCTACAGAGGAGCTAATCCCTGCTAACAGTGACTGCTATGGCTCACAACATGGATGTGCAGAGATGAGCAGCCTTATGACGTCAGGACCCAGAATGCATTGCGACATTTACAACAATGGCGACCTACGCATAAAAATAGTTTCTAAAAATATATAAAACTAGGAAAGATTTTGGGAATTCTTCTCTTATAGATAATGTTGGTGACAGCAAGATGAATAATATGAGTCAAACATGCCATGTCAGTCGGGGATCGCTTTAAGTATCAGCTCTGTTCTTCTGTCTGTGGTGTAATTTTCAGATGTAGCATCTTGGATTCAGTCAGTACAGACCATAGATATAAAACAGGCAAAGAGACGCATAGACTGATACACTGTTGTACTAGCCAGCGGGCTAGATAATGGCGGACCTGACCACTGAGGTCACGTGACTGAAACGCATGTATTGCTTTATCTGTACAGACAATCATCCTTTTTAAACAAGTAAGTCCTGACAGTTTTTAATGTGGCCTGGTTTTATAAATGAGGCTTTGGTACACTGAAGATTGGCGTAGCAGCAGCCCTTTTAGCTAAATAGTGCAGTGCATCGACATGCAGGGCCAGTACCTAATAATGCTACATAATCAGATTACTTTGATTCACTTTAGTGCGTGTAGGTGACTGACTCCTCCCATAGACCTCCGTGCTGCTCTCCCTCGCCTGCTGCTCCTCTCCCGTCAGACGCTGGGGTTTTCTCACAGTGGTGCTGTCCGTGGTCCTGAACGGCACTCTCATTAATCCAGCTCCAGTGGCAAACCTGTCCCAAGGGGAAAAGGGAGCACCGTTTTGTTAAAGAAAAAAAAAAAAGAGAAAGCTTTGTCACACTCTAGCACATCATTTGCATACAAGTCGAAATCTGTTGAGAGTTTTAAATCTTATTTATGGGCAAAAGGCAAGTCTCAGTTCATGGCTAGTCACATGTCCTGGATTTTTAGCTTGATAGATTCTCACAAACACTCATGTAGGCACTAAAAGCATTAACTGCTATGGTTTGTAAACAAGTTATAATCTATATTAGGGATATGGCCAGTGTCCAATAGGCGAGTGTAAGTCTTTGCTGCTAATCACAGTAATGGCCTGACAAAGAAGGCGTGTTAGCTCAACCAGCGTGAAAAGTGCTGGAAGGGAATGCATTGTGCGCTTAAGCATGTATGTGTAGGTATTAACAATGGTGCTCTTGGCTATCAATATTTTAAGTTTGGTAAGTGCCCGCATGAAACAATTTTAAAAAGAAGGGTAATTTGCATGAGCAGGTCTAACCTTTGTGTGATAAAAGAGTCCGCAGTGAAGGCTGGTGTTAAATGGCAACATTGTCACGCAAACAGGCCAAGACCATTAAAGACAAGTTAGTTTATCTTATTGTGGAGACCACATGTATTATGTGAGGCAGAAAAACCTCACAAAGATATTATGCCCATCTACTGTTTGTAAGTTACCAAAATCATTGGATAAAAATAATAGTTTACATACAAGAGGGGAATCTGATTAGAGGTAAATTCGATAAAGCAGTGCACTAACAAGATGAATTGCTGTGAGATTTGTAGCAAAGATTCTTCAGTCTTCATCTGTACGATCTTTGTCCAAAGATCTTCTTGAGCAAAATGAGTAGACTTTACAAACTCATGGGTCTCTTAAGAGGAAACCAGTAGGAGGAGTAACCTCTAAGTCCCACCTCTCTTAGTACTAAAGGTTGGCAAAACATCTTAACCTATTCACACATAATACTAAGTGCTACATCTTGTGAGAAGCCCATCTCCTACACTCGGCTCGACTAACCTGGAGTTTTGAACCAATCCTGTGGCATAAATGGGTGGATTAAACTTGATCGACAACAACAGGCACTTTTATTGATACCAACTAACATCACGTCGACGACGGAAAGAACACAAGGTATAGACTAAAAATACGAGAAATATTTTTAAAACAAATTATATACATTTTATGCATTGTCATCTAAAAGTCGACTAAAACTTGACTAAAGGAGGTGTGCTTTGTCCAATCAGCAGCAATGTTCCCTCAAAGCCAAGGTCTTTTCCCGAATGATTTAAACCAGAGTCTTTCTAGATTGATATTGCTTTGCTAATGAAATTTGCACAGTAATATGAATCTGACTTTTGCCAATTGTTAGGTTACCTTTGCCAATTATTAGGTTACCTCTTCTTCTTCTTGCACTGTTACAGAAAGCTAGACGCCGCCAGGCTGCCTCTCACTGTCTTAGTGGAGCTATGTCACGGGCAGATCCTAAATTATTTTTCGCTTTGAACTTTCTTGCTTGTACATCACACACGCCATGAGCACATGAAGAACTGTCTGTCTCTGGTTTCCTGCCACAAGCGTAGTCCATCTGCTCTCCATCCCACAAGGGCACCGTCCGGGGCAAGTCTACAACGCCCTAATCGAGCAAGAATGTGCTTTATGCCTCCTTAAAATAACCTACAGCCCCTTAGCCCCTCCCCTGGAAAGGCCGATACATAATTAACATTCTAGCTGAACAAACAAGGGAATAGTCAACTCTACAACAAAGATTAGCTTAACTCAAACATAACTGGAACAAATTGCCCTTCTTGTGACAACAAAAATGAACAAGCAACACATACTACGTCTTTGAATTGTATGATATTCAACAAAATGGTCGCCAAAATGCAAGCAGAAAGCGCTTCGGTTTGTCACAGGGAGGGCCACTTCTTCACGCAAATGCCAACGCCAAGCTGGGCCCAGAGAGCGCACGCAAGGCAACGAAGCAGAGGCGCACCGTCACAAATATGGTATTTATGGTATTATAAATATAATAAATATAATATATATTGGACTCCATTGGTAATTTTTTTGGTAATATGACCTCCTAACCCTAGTTAATATTGTCTTGGTGCTAACGTAGAAACTCCATTGCCATGCCCTGACTGTGCTGTTCAGTGAAGTGGAACCATTGTTTGCTCTAATACTTCTCAATATTAGTGAAAAAGAAAAAAGTGAGAGACATGAAACAAACTGATCTCTTTTTATAATCCATGTTTGAAAGCCAAAGCCACCGAGACATCTGAGATTGTATCCTGAGATAGTGATGGGTGAAGATGGGCAGATAAAAGTCCCTGTCATAAATGTTTTGGTTTATGAGAAAAGGTTATGAGTTGCATTGCTTCAAGGCGAGGGGGGGCCATAAGGATAAGATCCACATGTATCAGTAAAATCCCTGGTGTTATGGCTGTCATGTGTTCTAACGCATTGATTAATGTTCAAGCAATGTATTTCTGAGAGTTGTGTAAAAGGTTGCACACATAAAGACAATGGACGTTTGTATGTGAAATATGTGATTTAAGGGAAGACACTGCAGGTAAAACTTTTTTTTAATGTTCATGTTTTGGGCCAGTTTGCTTGTAACATAAACTTTCACCTGGAAATGAATAAATGACCACATTTCACAATAAGGAGTGCAATTATTGCACGTATTCAACGTTTCTCCATAGAACTATGTGGGGAATTGTAATTTCACTGACCATTTTCTCATAAAGCATTTCTCTCACATTGTGGCGGCAGCATATCCACTTTAATAGCTCCTCCAGCCTTCAAACTTCACAGTCTTGGACTTAACAATGTTTTGAAGGTTGGTTCTGATGGATTCTTCAATATTTATTTTCAAGCCTGATTTATTGAGTTTTGAACCCTAAAAACAAGGTGAAATTTCATTTTTTACAGATTGATTCACTTAAAGTAGTTTATTCAAAAACTAAAAAAACATTCAAAATCCCATCTGAACACATCTATGTACAGTGCTTAACAAATATATTAGACCACCACCCAGTATAAGGAGTTTGCCAGTGCTGCATAATTCAACAGTATTTCTGTTTACCAAAATATCTTTTTATGTTTCTACTTGACCAAGAAAAAGGAATCTGGAGCTGGATCAAGCACACAAGCCAAACTCGCCAAGCCAAAGTCCAGACTTGAACCCCATTGAACAGATCTGGGATTTAGTAAAATCAAAAATTGTTTGGACCAAAGTCTCATCCAAAGCAAGTCTCAATAACAAAAGAGACTTTGCAAAACTACATAAAAACAATGCCAGCAAGAATGCAAGTTGTTTTCAGGGCCAAAGGTGGCCACACAAAATATTGACATTTTAGGTTATTTATACTGTGTTTGTCAACAAGATTTTATCCTGACTTTTGTAGTCAAATAGGCAATTTTGGACATTTGTATGCATGAAATACTTTATCACTCAACAATCACTCAACATTTTTTTTCTTCTCCTTATTCACCTGTAGTGTCTCGCCTTAAAGCATCATGATTAGATTCTGTAATACCTAGTTCTATCTAGTGACCTTAACAAAGACACAGGTGAGAAGGAGGGAGAAAGCACATCAAAAATGTATGTCAGGGGTGCAGAAGTTGCGCAAAATCTTCAAAATTCACAGGCCCAGTTGTCTCCTTATAAACACACCAGGTCCCAAAATGAGCGCTGTAGCCTCACGTAACATTCCATGACTCAGAATCACAATCTAACTAAACTGTGCAGGTGCAAAAGGGGCTATCACTGAGCTTGCATCGCTGCGTGAAAGTCCGTGTTCAGCAGGAAAATCTTGCTTGCACCTACATCTCCGAGTAATCAGTGTAATGGTGCGCTGGGCCTGGGTAAGCCTGTGTTTATATATAGAAGTACATGGGGCTAAGTAGGTTTGGTCTCCCTTTGTCTCGTCTCTTGCTGCTGTCTCCTTGTCATCCTAATTCCCTTGTCCCACGCTTGTGCTTTTGAGCCACTGGGGGTCTTAGCTGTTTCTTTTGATCAAGCTTAATCTCATCATTATTTACAGACCTGTGCTTTCTGCTGCACTGAGTATGGACTTTGATCAATTATGGACTATTCACTAATGGGCTCTGTCCCTTCATTTCTGCTCCATATTGCGCTTGCCTGGACTCTTACGTTCCTTGTGAAATAATATGTGTTCAAAATGAGATTTAAATTATGTAGTAGCTTGTACAACAGTGCAGCTAGTCTAATATATTTAGATAATAGACTTGTATAGGGCTCAGAGTCAGGCTTGCAATTAGTGTAATTGTCTATTTCAGCGCATGCATCGGAAGTAATCCATAAACAGTTTAAAGAGGAGCAGGGTGTACGGCCTTGCTAATGGTGACATTAAACAAGATCAGACCTTCTACCTGCTGATTTCAGCCAAGGAGAAGAATAATAGGTTTAACAGTGCATACCATACAACAGTGGTTCCTAAAGTGGTGTCCGGGAACCTCAAAACACTGCCAGGAGGCCCCCAAAGATCGTTGATTGTCTATGTAAGAGTTTGAAATGACTTATTATTAATGAATGTATTTCAATAATCAGTTTTAACCCCCGCCTTGTAATTGTTCTATTTAATGACATATTATTAATAGTGCTAATTTGTATTGTAGGGGGGGCGCAGGGAACTTTTGGGAATTGCTACCATCCAATATTTATTGAACAAATGACAGTGTGTGTTACGGTTGTGCTCAAACGTTTACAACTCATGCATTTCATAGAATATGAATGATTACACACAAAAAAAAACTTTATTTCTCTCATGGTTAGTGGTTATTTATTGTCCTGTTTGTTTACGCTTTTCAACTAGAAACTAGCCAAATGTTCCTGATCAAAAGTTAACATATTGTGCCTCTTGAATCAAGCATACATTTTTTTCAGTGTCCAGTTTTGTCAGAGAGTCCTGTATTTCAGCTGAAGTGAGTTTTTCTTTGCTCCTGAATCATTTTCCTGGCAGTTGTTGAAGGTCATGTTAATGTTAGATCAGGGACATTTGGGTAGTTTCTCTTTCATTAGGATTTCAAAACAGTAAACTCATTTCTTTGGCAAAAAATGGCTTTGCGTAGCCACTATCCAAAACAAGATTTTTGTGTTATCGTTCATGTTCTATGAAAAATGGCCATAAGATTAAAAGGGTATGCAAACTTTTGAGCACAGCTGCATCTTCAGTGTGTTGGGCTAGTGGGGTGCCCTCACCTTTTACATTACAGTGTCAAAGTTGGCACATTACAGATGTGGGTGCTTGTTACATGCGCAAATGCAAGAAAAAACAATCCTGCAAGTTTCCTTCCCTAA
The DNA here is from genome assembly GCA_900303255.1 of Lesueurigobius sanzi. NCBI lineage: Eukaryota > Metazoa > Chordata > Actinopteri > Gobiiformes > Gobiidae > Lesueurigobius > Lesueurigobius sanzi. The sequence continues at coordinate 6,317 of OMNZ01051277.1, forward strand.
AATAGTACCTTTCAACTCGTGTATTCTTCAGGACCCACTCACCGTCAACCTTGTAGGGAAATATGATTTTTAAACTTTTTTCCAGTTTGACCCTTTTTTGCTGTGTTGCCTCACAAAGTTCAGTTATGCACAATAAAAACCTGCTCTTCTAAACGCTACACAGTCTATTCAGAGAGTGGGCTGAGAGGAACAATACAAACAATGTGCCGACACTGGGCATTGTCCAGGTATTCAATTTAAAACGTGTCCAAGCCTTGAATTACCAGCCAGGACTGGTGAGGTTATTCTCTGACCACCAAATAGAGAAGAAAACCTGTTAAGGATAGCAGGCGGTGCGGTGGTGTGGCAAGTGCGACTGTGGTATTATCAAATGGCCAAGGGGTTAGAATCGAGGGCCCCAATTTTGTCCGAGGCCCTGGGGAGGTCAGGCCCGGTCCAGCTCAGTCAACATCAATTCACATCCAGAGTTACTGTAGTTAAAGCTACACTACTCCTACTGTTGAGGAAGAAAATGTTTTACCTTCTGCACATACATTGTTTCCAATTGCCAATAAAATCCAGGTATGTTGTTTCAAAATGGCAGCCACCCCTCCCCAAAACTTCAGTCTAACTATAGGAAACACTTTCTCTAATCTATGTTTTCCCTTTGCCGAGTTATGAACCCTCCTTCCGCTCGGTACATTTACATAACACAAACCGTGACTGTGAATGCATACGTAATGTTTTCCATTTGAACTCAGCGGTGTGTCGCGCTATTATATCAGCGGCAGAGTGGGAACGTCTGGCATCTGAAGGTTTGACAAAGAAGTGAGTTTCATGGCTCGCTGCCTTCACAAAATCATCCTTTGCTCTTCATTTCCCCCAGCATTTCTTAGCCCTTTTTTTACCCAGTTCGAAGTCTGGATAAATGGGAATCAAAATGCAGATTTCTTTACATCAGAAAGCAGTTATGTCGGTGTAGTTGTTTTTGTTATGAATATATATAAATATTGTTTATTTTGTGTCTTGCAGAGATTTCGGGGAACTCTGAGGACATCCCGCTGGTGCGCTGGAGGCAGCAGTGGTTGGAGAACGGCACTTTGCTTTTTCACATCCACCACCAGGACGGCAGCGTCAGCCTCCCCGAGCCGACTGAGGACCCAGCCAACGACTCCGCCAAAGAAGAGATACGCATCCTGCACATCTCTGTCATGGTAACACTCCAAGTTCATTTGTAGTTGAGTCTGTGTACACCTTTCTCAGTAGCCTCAGTGATTGCATAATTGAATCTTATCTTTTTGTGAGAGAAATGAAATTGTAAGTCCTCAGAGGCACTGCAGGGGGCTCCAAAGGTTGTCCATAAATCAATCGCATCAAAATAAATGGAGTTTATAATGCAATTCATATGGATTTGTTTATGTACAATCTCATTTACTGTGTTGTCAATGTTTCCTTGTAGTTTATATGTGAAATCAAGCAAAAAGCATTGGAATACCACAACGTTTTCTTTTAAATAGAGTGAATTCTTATTATTGGGGGAGCCCAAGAGACATTTGGATGTACAGTATAAGGGGGCCACGACACTTTCAAGTTTGGGAATGGACTTCACAATGTACACTAATCTCCTTTGGCTCCAAAGGAAATACCATACTGTAAATGTGACATACAAATAGGGCTGGGCGATATGGCCAAAGAATCTTATCACGATTTTCTTTAGTTTGAATGACAATTTTGATTTTATCACAATTCATGTGTAATTTTTCTTTTAAAGCCGACTAAAGCTATCTGCTTCTTCTGGGGTTTAGGCCTGTTTTAGTTCTACTTTCAGTTTTGACATGGTTCCCTTTTGGTTTAGTCCTGGTTTAGACCTGATTTAGATGCAGTTTGCTCTTGGTTTATTTCTGATTGAGTCCTTGGGTTTAGTCCTGGGTTTAGTCCTGGTTCAGTCCAGGGTAATCATTTAGTCCTTTTTTGTTTGGTCCTGGTTTAGACCTTGATTTCAGTCCGGTTTACTTCTTGGTTTAATTCTGGTTTAATCTAGAGTCAATCCACCGCAATATTGTCTGATTTGGACCAGGTTTTCTCCTGGTTTAGTTCTGGTTTAATCCTGACAGTAGAAGCAGTGAGTGGAGAAAGTGTCAGTTTCTGAGCTCAGAGCTACGTTAAACATGAAAACCACTGAATCACGATATGCCGATGTTACTATTAAGCAGATCGTCATGGACATCAGATCACGACTCGATTTTTATCATCATATCGCCCAGCTCTACATACAAACCGTGCTTGATTCAACCTTACCTTGTTTAGGTTTGAGATTAGAGACCAACAACAGAAGCTTTATATCCAAGAGGAAAAGTGCAGTAATCTATTATAAATGTTACAACACATATGGATCTATATGGAGAGAGTAGTATTCCTGTCAGAGTATCCCATCTGTGCACTGACTACAGATTGTGATATACAACCAAATGCTACAGAGCCAGCTGACTGTTTGGTACACTTTGGCCTGGCTTGTGTGTGCCTTACAGTCCTGTCACATATGGAGAGTGCATGGTGTGCACTTTAGCCTGCTGTTCTGCAGCCCGCCGCAGGCCACAGACGCGCCTGGCATGAAGTGAGCATGTAATACAACTGAAAACATGGAGGTAGCCAAGCCAATTTACTCCTGTCTCCCAACCAAGTTAAATCTTTAGCTTTTGCTCCTCTGACATGAATAGAATAACATACAGTTTTTCTGTTTGGAACACACATTAATAAAGCTCCAGACTTTGTTGCAGGATGTAGATTTTGCATGCCTGCACTGTATCAAACCTTATCTGCCATGTCGGCAGGAGTAGGAAATGAATCCTTAGATCTCGCTGCTTCCCTCTCTTGCCCGAGGAAATGTATATTTATTAGATCTTAGATATGCCATACCTTCCACCAGTGCCCTTTTCCCCAGCCCAAAGACATTACAATCTGTGGTGATGGATGGTGTGTATGTTCAGACTGTGAGAGCACATTATGGCTGCATATACGAATGATTAGTCAGCTCAGGCAGACTCTTTTGTGCCAGAAGCTACATCTGCTGAGTGGAGGCACTGACACACTCTGAATGTCAATGACCTTCAGCCTCTGGAATAATGACAAATAACTGACCTTGAATACCCTCTGCTTGATTTGCATGTAAAAAGGCATCCAGTGGTGTCAATATGTGCAGCACTTTCAACTATAAATGAGTTGCCAGCCAACGCACCAATGCGGCTCTCAAGATATGATTTTCATCTGTTCAAGGTGTTTTCAAAATGGCAACTCATTCTATACTTACTGCCATTCTGATTACATTTAATTTCGTACTGAATAAGGAGCTGCTATTACTAAACACTGGAAATCAAATGAAATTCCCTATTGTTTCTGGTGGTGGAATGAAATTGGTTTTGTCCTCAAGAGCAAGCAGGCAAGCTGTTGTTATTATTTTTGTGACAGTGACCCTTACAAAGGACCCTGAAAGTTGTGAGTGCTTATAAACTCACCCCCCTGAAGAGTTGGGATGTTAGAAATGTGTAGGAATTAGTTAGACACAGCCAACTATTTAAACTTTTCAATCAACGAAAGCAAACAAAGTGAAAAAAAAAGAGTATAGGGCCTTTAACATCGTCTTGGTCTTGACATAGAGTTTGTTTATGTAAGTTCAGGCCAATGGTTTTGCTAAAGATATTCTCTTTCATTTTGAAGGACAGGATTGTAAAACATCCCATCATGAACTATTCTTTATCAGTCATTAATTCATCTCGTAAGTATATGCATATTTTAGATGTTTAAAGTACAGTAGGCCTACATAGCTTAATTATTTATGTCACCTCCTCCAGCTCTTCCAGAGGGATACCAAGGCATTCCCAGGCCAGCCTAAAGACCTAAAAACTTAATGCATAAAAAAAAAGGATGATAACATATTCAGAGCCTCGCATCAATATTAGGCTCATATGTCACTGTTAATAATTCAAAGAGCTTATTATCAACTAGCTTTTCCTCAAATTGTCCACGATGTGAGTACAGCAGCAGTAAGCCTTTAGTTTAGTGCCGTGAAGAAATGCATGTAGAAAGTGAAACCACGTGGCAGTAGTTTTGTCTTAGCGGGCTTCAGGTAAAGTGCAGGCGCCGCGGTCAGAGACAGAGGCGTTTGTAGTTTAATTATGGATTGATTTCCAACCTGTCAAAATGACAGGCTGTCAAAATCAGTCACAGCTAAAAAAATATTCAGTAAAAGATAAACAGATAATTTTCAGTTAATGTAACCTCTGTGTCAGGCTTAGCCAAATGTGTCCTGTTTTGTCTTGGTTTATTGCTTAGTTAGTAATTGTCATTATATTTGATTAGAGCTGGGGACACACTAGAGGAGTTTGGGGCAGATTTTGAGTGTAACTGAGTTTGAGGATTATTTGTCATGGCACTCCTCATGTGCGTCCTCATGTGCGTCCTTATGTTTGTGGTCTGTGCACTTTGTATCACATTTTTAAAACTCAAAATATTTTTAAATCCTCTACTGTGTCCTCTGGTTAAGACAGGACCTGAAGTCTACTGTTTCTTTCAGAAGGCACTTGGTTTGGAGTGAGAATCACTGCTCTAATCTAGCTGTTATACTCAATCTGCATTTCACATCCCATCAACCCCAGTCCTGTGTCTTTGAGCCAATTCTTCATCCTGAAAGAACTGCGGCAGAAAGCCCTGCCACGGGGTGTTTTTGTGAAGGTGCTTGTGGAGCCGGATTAGCATGCAGATATGAGCAGACCGTGACAACAGATGGAAGTGCTGTTGCCGCTGTGCTGCCCTGGGCCCACTGCAGCCTTCCCACCCGACTGGAGATCCCGACCCATAAATCTGAGTGTGTGTCACTAACACAACCCAACGTGTCTGTGAAGACGACTTTATGCTCCTGAAAACTCCTGAGACCACCTGCACTGGACCATGCTCCATTTGTGTACACAGGGGGTCAGCAGCATATGCATTAGTTTAGATCATAACACACAGCTAGCACGTGGATGCATGAAGTTGTTCTAGAAAGGAGAATGAGCATTAAAACATCTTCTCTAGCATGACTTGATGAATTAACTAATTTAACAGTATTGCTAGAAGCTAACCCTCTGTTAGCATCATTCAATTATAATAATATTGCAGACTTTGGTTACAAAGTAAACCATGTTGTACATGTGTTTTCTGTATTTCAGGTGAACGTGCCAGTTACCTGTCATAGTAGACTGTCTGGCAGCGCCCACCACGGCACTGTTTAAAATGGATGGACTGGGACTTCTGCATTTTTCGGCTTGAAGTGCAGCCAATTGCATTGAGAGCTTAAGCCTTGGGGGGAACCAGACTCACTGAAGTGCATTGGGTTTTGAGCCAGGGAAGCGGATTTCTTTCAACTCACGCCTGAATTCAATCTCACATTTGAAACAACTTCTGCGCTTCCTGTGTAGAAAGAATGTGTGCTCATTTTATAGTGTTTTTGGCCGGGCAGGTAGTTTCCCATGTGGTGTTCAAAGACTCTTTGTGCATCAGATCCAACAAGGTGACCAGCGCGTCCTCCACCGGCCACCACGGGTCATCCATAATAGATGAGTAACCTTGTGTCCACTGTACTGACACCAGGTGAGACAGTGGCACTTCAAACAGCCCCCACCATTGAGACCCAGAGCGCACAGAGCTACAAAACAACAGCAGCGTTCACTTTTTACAATCCTAGCTCCTCTGTACTCATTGGCAGTTAAGCTTCATAATCTCCACATTTTAATCATCTGCTTTTACGCCACTAGGCCTCGATGGATCAATTCAATCATCGTAGAGCACCAAAGTCAATTATATTTTATTATAACTTTTACTGTATAAGCTTATTGGCAGAATTGGATGCCGTTTCCCCTGTGCCTCTGTTTTAGCTTTGTTGCCGGTTTCCTCTGAGGCCATAATGTAACTTTCTTAATTTGTTCCGACATTATTGTGAAACCCACAGCAAAACAACAGAACATAAAGTAAACAATTGGATAGATCGGATATTAAAACAACAAACATGTATTTATGTGCTCCCCATGAGAGATGAAGACTCTAGGCCTGGACACGGTGCTTCATTGTTTTGTGTGAAAAACTCTGACTGTGCCCAATGAAGCCAAATGGTGCAGAGCCGTCGGGTCTGTCGGAGCGTATGGCACCACAAGTAGGAAGTATATTGCCAATTTATATGTTCAGGGATTTTCAATGTTTTGGATGCTCAAATACGCTTTATATTGTATTATTCATTCACTCTCCACGGTCGATGGTAGTAAATTAGGCAGCCAGTTGGAGGCATTGCTGCCAATCTGTGCCAAAGGCCATCTATGTCTCACTCAGTAACTCACCATATTTTTATATATATACTGTACTAGGGCAGAGAGATATGTGCAAAAAGTTAGATCATGATTTAAAAAAGAAATATCGCGATAACAATGTATTTGGCAATATCATTTACACCTGACAAAATACTTCAAAAACTCAGATTCATGTAAAGAGATTTTATTATTTTTATTCATCTAAATTCGCCTAAATCTGTTGGTTTGCTTTATCTGGAAGATATTTGACATACAATTGTATTGCTTGCACCTGCATCTCACCAATCACAGCAAAATGCTCCCTTTACATGAACATTTTGTTTGAGGTTTTCAAAGCCTCTTCTTTCCCTCTTCTTTGCATCTGTGTGCGCTCCAAAATCAGTTGTAATCACATGCAAATTATATCGTTATAGATACTGTATACAACAGTATCCAAAAATTGTACCGGAATAACGGCGTGCGATATGATATGGCCCAGCCCTATACTGTACACTCATTCATTTATTCATATTTTTATTTGAGCATCTGAGTTCCACAAAGTTAATGGTAAACAAAGAAAAATACATTAATAAATAAATATACAGAGACGATACAGTATGTTGCCCAAATTGAGTAGGCTTTAGCTAGTTAGCGACTACCTCCTTTTGTATTGACATTTGATCAGTAAATATACATTCATTTTCTATAATCAAGACATAATGACATGTACATATTTATGAAATTATTTCCCCCAATTACATTATCAGTCATACAACCAGCAATATTAGTTAAAGAACAGGACAGAAAGGCGACAGAACCAAGAAGGAGAGGGGTGGCTGTGCCTTATGTGGCGAGAGTCTCAGAGAAACTACAGAGGATATTTCAGCAACATAAAATCCCAGTCTATTTCAAACCTATGAATACATTGAACACACCCAAAGACAAGACCCCAGGCCACAAACAGTGTGACGTAGTTTACTCAATCCAGTGCAAGGAAGAAAAATGCAAAGAGCATTATATTGGAGAGACGAAACAACTACTTCATAGAAGGCTTTTCAAAGTAAGCTGTGCATCTCCATCTCAAAGCCACCAATCACTTATTTGAAGAGAGCGAAGTTAAGATTTTAGCTAAAGAGAATAGATGGTTCGAGCGCGGAGTAAAATAAGCTATATTTGTTAAGAAAGAGAATCCATCCATGGACCGCAATGGAGGACATACAGTAGATTTAATTTATTCTTAGACCAAAACCATCCCTATGTCTTGCTAATGAGGCTGGGCCAGTGGCCAGAGAAGGGCCATAGACACTGTTAGTGAACAGCCTTAGAACAAAGCTCAGCGTAAGTCAATAGGAAGGTAACGAGCAGTAATTAGGTGTGAATAGGCCAAGATGTTTTCTCTTTCTAACCTTTAGAACCAAGAGACGTGGGACTTAGAGGTGAACTCGTCCTACTGGTTTCTTCATAAAAGACCCAAGAGCGTGTCAATTCTGCTCGGTGCTGACTGAGTTCTTAGGATAAAGAGTACAGATGAAGACTGAAGAATCTTTGCCTACGATGGACAACTCCTGTTCGACTGAGAACTTACACAAACCAGCAATATTAACACAATTGTGCTAATCCCAAGAAAA
>OMNZ01051288.1:0-11079 GCA_900303255.1 Lesueurigobius sanzi
ATTTAAATGCTGTAAGAAGGCCTGGTTTCCGGGGACTAAAGGTAACAGCTGGTGCTGGCTTTTGATCAGCGTCTGGTATGGACTGATCCTGTGCTGCAGCTATAGCATCCAACGTTTCACTATCACAGTTTAGCAGCAAATCTAAGCGTCACGATTCATTGTGCACAAATTGTGGCACAGCCATGTACCTGGTTGAGACTTTAGATGAGCCGACTGTTGTCCAACTGTTATTACTGTTACTATTGTCTGTAGTATTGTATTTGTTGCAATGCTGCTCTGGATGTACAGTATGTTGTGAATGTGATTTTACACCATGGCACTGCAAGCCCAAGACAAATTTCCCTTTGGGACTATACCTAATATTGGTGTCTGAATTCAATGACATTGTTTTATTGTGGCATTGATACACAAACAGTATAATCTGTGAATTCTGACATCAATCCTTAAAATACACTTGCGATGTCTCTCTGAGGCGTTTAAACAACGCAGTCACCAGAGTCTTGCCCCCGACAGGCTTTAGTGAGCTCTGATCCTGATCCGTGAAAATCTCAGCTCCACAAACAGACAGTGAGCGCAGGGCACAAATCTAAGAGAGTTTTCTGGTTTGTCCTCATCAAACAGACACTATAGAAGAGCTTTATGCCACTGCGTTCAATAAAAGACTCCTCTGGTGCTCCCTGTTATTTTTTATTATTATTTATGTTTACCGACTGCAGGGAGACGGAGCGCCGATATCAAACTTAATACAAAACTAATATCGCTTTTATGAACTCAAATAAAACGTGGAAATGGAACAGAAGTCAGTCAGGTAAATGTTTGTTGTTTTAGCCGCGGGAAGCCTGCCGCGGCGAGTGGAGTCGGCACTGCTCTCACCTTTAGAGAGTCCCATATTCTCTCATAATTGTGTCATAATTCCCACCAAAATTGAGCATATATCTTTGAAGGTCACTGTTGCATATCATTTGCAAACTCCGTGGCACTAACGCTGAGGCAAGTTTGCTCACGCCACAGAACTCGGTGTAACATTTCACCCAATAATTAGAATAAAATACAAGCATCTATTTTATTACAGATAGTTGTTAGCCTCATCTCTCCTAAGACCTGACTTGTAACGTCTCCAGCTCGTGTCCATGGAGATGTTGACTAAGCGCTGCCAAATATGAGATTTTAATAGGTTAGGTCCTCGTCCAAATCCATTCTTGGATTACCCTGTGCATGTTTGTGTTCAGTTGTCTCTGTACAGTTAAGTTCTGCGTAAAACACCCACTGGGAACACATTGTAGATTTCTTGCCTTGTATTAATTTATTGTGATCACTAATTACATCTTACTAATTATGTCTGCAAGTCAACGCCAACCGCAAACCAATTATATCTTATGTGCATATGTGAAGTTGCCTGTACTTGATATAGGCAGTATACACAGAGGGATTTGGTTAATTTGGCCTTTTCCAACAAGTCTAGCCATTACAAATACTCATTCCAAGGGCAGAGAAAAGACCTGATAGTCATTCAATAATCCTTCAGAAAAGCCCAGTTTGATACATCCCTGGTAAAGGTCACTTGTAGCCAACACAGCGGGCATATGGTGCTATCTGAAAGGAGGTATATATCACTGTGCTGGTGGTGCTTTTTTAAATTCCTGAACTGTGAAGAGGCTTCACAAAGCGACTTCTGCACTGGAAGTATGACCCTCTTCACGTGAGGCAGAGGTAGGAAGTATTCTGGTCAGAATTGGTGAGATGATCAGATAGATACAGAGCGCAGCGTACATAGTACACCGAGTTCCCATTTAAAAAGCAGCATTTTAAACAATCTTCAAATCAAGAATAAGTTAATATAAGATCTGGCTAACGTATAAAAAGTACGGTTCATTATAGAACTTGGAGAACAATAAATTCAGTTTTACTCAAATTAGGGTTGTGCAGAAATTAGTACACCCCACAACAAAAACTATTACTGTATATCTAGTACTTTGTATGGCCTCCATGACTTTTAATGACATGGAATGAACACGTTTGCAACATTTTGCAACATTCATCTTTTCCCATTCTTCAACAATGACCTTTTAGAGACTGGATGCCGGATGGAGTGATGCACAACTTGTGTCTTCAGAATCCCCCATAGATGTTCGATTGGGTTAGATCAGGGGACAAACTTGGCCACTGGATTACTTTCACCCTGTTTCCCCACGCCTCCTTCAGAGATTCACAACTGTGGCCTTAGAGGTGTGTTTAGGATCATTGTCATGTTGGAAAACTCATCAATGAACAGCTCCCCAACACCAGCAGCACTCATGCAGCCCCACATAAGGACACGTCCACCACCATGCTCCACTGTAGGCACTGTGCATGTTTCTTAGTAGTGACATCTTTGTCAGCGTTGGCTCTGGCAAACTCTTGGAGGCTCTTTTGCGCCTGGGCTTTAGGAGAGGCTTCTTTCATGGATATACACATACACATGCCATTACTATGCACTGGATTCCAAATGTCACAAGAAATAATCTACCTCCTTAGATACAGTAACTGCAGCGAACTTGCATGATGATTTTCTTAAACCTTTGTCATCAGAAGACGATCCTGTCAAGGTCTGAACTTCCATGGACGACCTGGACGTTTTTGTGAGGAGATGCTGCAGTTCCATCTCCAGGACTCCCTTGAAAAAGAGGTTCTTAATCTCAAAAGGACTTTCCTGGTTCAATAAAGGTTAAATAAATAGCGAAAGTTTTCTGGCTGATAAGTAAAGCTTTACTGATCTTTTTAGAGCCTTCACGTTTGATGTTGTAACGGAATTATTTTCTTTCTCAAATCTTGTGTTATTTCTCTTCCATGTGGTGCAAATTCTGACCGCATCAAATGGGAAGGGCTTTTTTTTCCCAGTAACATCCTGTTTAGTGAACCGTCTGCTGGACACCTGTGTAGTGTATAATTAGTTAGTTTCACCTGTGTTGAATTCTTGTGGAGTTAGACGTAGCTTTGCACCAGAGAATTGTAGTGGGGTGTACTCATTTCTGCACAGCCCTAACTTGAGTAAAAGTGAATTTATTGTGCTCAAAGTTATATACAGTAATTAACTGTACTTTCATGTTATAAGTTATCCAGATTCTATATTAAGTTAGTCTCATCACCATTTTGTAGATTAATTTTGTTTCATATCTTGGGTCATTTCACATCACTACAACAAAAGGTAGGGACATGTATGATATTATTGCTGTAATAGTTATACATTTATTCACTGAGACGATGGTGACACAGCCAACACTTGCTTGCAAATATGCAGATTAAACTGTGTTCAATGGGATTTGAAAGATTGAGTGAGGACAAAACTGGGCTAAAACACAAACCAAACTCTAATCCAGACTTAAATGCAAACTGTGTCAATCCGGGGTTAAACCAGTGTTAAACCAGGATTGACAAAGATCAGAATCTGGATAGATTGTATTGAATTGTCAAGGAAAGGATTCACTATAGCAGGGGTGTCAAACTCATTTGGGTCGAGGGCCGAAATTCACCTACGATGGCGGGTCACGGGCCGCATATATTGTAAAGAGGAAAGTACTATTGTATTGACAAAACATGTTTTCTATAAATGAATGATAATAATTTGCACTGTGATAATTCAGCACATTTGATTGGTGAAAGCCCCACAGGACTGTAGCCTAATGAATAATAATAACGGCTTACTCTTGTATTACCAGCCTGGGGGCCGTAAAACACTAAAAACAACACTTTTGCCAGTGACAGAACACCTGTTTTTGTAGCTTTTATAATGGTACAGTGTCAGTGCCCTCTGCTGGACAGGTGTGGAACCATTTTTAGATGTTCGCTGCCCCCTAGCAGCTGGAGTGAGCATTTTGGTTATTTATTTAAACATCCATAACTCCTGACAAGTCGCGGGCCTTGAGTTTGACACCTGTGCACTATAGGAACACCTGATGTTTAGTAGCTCTTCACGGGTGTCAGAGGATGCAGACACACGATTATCACACAAAAACAAAACAAAGCACCTCAGCAACGTTACTCAGCGCCATCTTGGTATTTAGACAGATTGAACAGTGACCATCAAAACTATATAAATATGTTTGCTTGTTTATTCGTTTATTTAACCAGGAAAGTCCCACTGAGATCAAGAATCTTTTTTACAGCGGCGTCTTGGTGCCAGAGGGGATCCTACTTACAGTTTGGTAAGTGGGGAAACCAGAGCACCTGGAGAAAACCTAAGCAGACACAGGGAGAAAATGTAACCTCTGTAACCGACCTGGGAATCAAACCAGGGACCTTTTCACAGTGAGGCACAGACGCCCATCACAAACCAGCGCTTTAAACTTGACATGTTCAATTGATGGTGTGTAACCCTACTTACAGTACCTGCCTCCATGGCACAGAAAAGACAGTTACACAATGCGAGATGGACAGAGACTGGGTTGTTATGCATGTGGAGTTCAGCCCTGTCACTCTCTTTCTCTTCCTCTCAGCTCTGCCTCTCATTGTGTTTGGAGTCCTTCATTTACTTCTCCTTTTATGGCAGAGAGGACAGTGAGGCGTGGCGGGTCAATGCTGAGAAACTCCAGCTCCTCGTGTGCGTCAGAGTGGCATCATCACAACGAATCAGAGCCGCGCTTAGGCTCGGACAATGCTGGTCGAAGGGAGCTTGTGCAATGAGTCACAACCTGGTACATGGAAAAAAATATATATTATTGTCTTTTTACTGATACAGAGAATGTGATTTCAATAAAACTGCTCTTGTTCTTATCAGTCAGTTTTTCTTTGTCAAGTCTGAAGAGATGTAATAATAAGTCCTATGATTATAATTTAATTTGAGTGTTTCTGCTTCTACAGGTGAAGCACTGTGTCCAATCTGTGTTTTCAAGATTATGTTGCATCAAAGATAGAATCCAAATGGCATTCTGGCCAGAGTCGTTTCACAAGCCACAATTATGCATAGTAAATTTCTTGTAAATCTAGATTAAATTAGCGATGAGTTGAGGGATGGATTTAGTTCTTCTGCAAGGCTACACAACCCTCACGTAAGGTTTGGGATAAGGCAATACATGTTTTTAGCTCTCAGTTGTACAGGAGGATTTTATAGAGAGGCTCTTAAGCCATCATTTGCACTGTGTTGTTTTAGTGTTCAGGGTATTTCGACTCTCACTTCAAGACGCTTTGACAGCAGCAGTTGATCTTTTAGTGGTTGAATTTATACCAATTTAGGTAGGTTTAACTCGTTGGTACCTTATCTTTTCAGATACTGACGTTATACAGGGTGTCCATAAAGTCTTTTTACAAAGGCAGTTGATAGGAAATCTGAACCAGCTACTGTTCTATTGTACATTGATCACATTGAAATTGGGGACATTGGAGACTTCAGTTCCTCAATGAACCGTTTCCAGACCGGTGGACTGGAAGGGATGGACCAATTCCTTGGCCATTACGTTCACCAGATATCACTCCGTTGGACTTCTTTCTATGGGGTTATGTTGAAGTTATCATGTATCCAACAAAGATGTGGGACATTACCGACTTGAAGCAAAAAAAAATTGATTCCATTGCCACCATTGATGAGGCTCTGCTACAGCGAACATGGCAAGAAATCGAGTACTGTCTTGATGGGCTTTGTGCAACTAATGGTGCCCAAATAGAGGTGTATTAAACTAATGGTGCCCAGATAGAGGTGTATTAAACTAATGGTGCCCATATAGAGGTGTATTAAACTAATGGTGCCCAGATAGAGGTGTATTAAAGGAATAGGCCACTATTTTCCATACTGAGATATGTTCTTATCTAAGATTAGACTAGAGTTGATGCGTACCCGGCTTGGTCTTTGTGCGTGCCGTGAGTCCCGTAAATAGACTGACGATGTTCGCCTCTCCCAGCATATTCCAAGACCAAGCCGGGTACGCATCAACTCGTCTAAAAAAAAAAACTATGACAACAACTGATTACAATAAAACAAATCTATTTAAGATATCTTATCAACTTCCTTTGTAATGTTTTTATTGTAAGGAGACTTTATGGACACCCGTAGCAATAACAAGCAAAGCCATTCCCTACTTCCTCAGCATATTCTGCCTGTTCTTAAATATCAATATCACACAGAGGGCACTTCGTGTCTTGAGGCCTTCAACAGTGAAACGGCTTAGGAATCTTTGTCTATGAAGTGGCAGTTTGGCACAATACGGCAAATCAAGTGCCATCTGGGCTCAATCCCTTGACTCCGCCTGCATAGGTCGACTTACCGCATTAGTGGACAAAAGGACATGAGGAAAAAGCGAATGTCTTACAATTGAAAAGTAAGTATATTCCTTCTGTCAGCTGTTTAATCGCGAATATAAATATGCAAATCTCATTCTAATGGCCTTGTCATCACAAAACACTGCCATCAGCATTTCTCTTTTTCTATGCTCTCTCTTTTTCCTCAGCCAGATAGTTTCTTTTTTTCCCTTTTGTATTTTGATAGAAGTTTGTGTCTTTTAAGATAAGGCGGCAGATAAATCAGCCGGTAAACGCGGGCGAGGAGCGGGTGCGTTCCTGGGGTTAGAAGTATATCATCACATTGCTTACATATTGCACTTCACTTCTGATTACTCAAGCCATTTAAAGCAGCAGCAGAGAAATCATGCAGCGGAATGGAAACCCCTTCTGCAGCTATTGCCTTCCGAAGCATAGCGTGGAGTCAAGGAGCTATTTTAGTTCAGGGGTAAATGCTCGATTCATAACTCCACATTGCCCTTTGTGTCTTGATGCTAAAACATGCACCAGTGGCAGAATCGTCTTGTAGTCCTGACGAAAACCTACAGGGACAATAACGTACGTGACCAAACCCTCTTCTCCGCGGAGATTAGCATTAAAATGACCTTTTTGTATTGCTTTGTCCTTTGAGTTCACTGAAGACAATTCCTAGTCTGTGAAACCTTCATTGACAACGGCAATAAATACTATTCTGATTCTGATTGTATTTTCTAGACATACTGTACATTATATTAAAGTGTATGCCAGCTATTTAAAAAAGATAGATGACGATCTTTGGAGTAAGATCGAAACGTCCTACACTTTAACTACAGAGTACAGATGAAGACTGAAGAATTTTTGCCTACGATGGACAACTCCAAGATGTTGCAAGACAATATGGTTGGGAACCACCGCACTATATAACGACATATCCTTCTCCATATGGTTTCTGCTCCATCGCATTTCTTCTTTTCATACAAGTATTTGGGGAGCTGACCGGGATCCAGGCTCATAGGAAAGCTTTCCACATCTCGTTGCACCTTGAGGCCAATTTTTGATTTGTTAGCGCTCATAAACATTTGCCGGGTAATTGCAATAAAATGGGAGATTCGTGGCCTGTATTAAACTCTAATAAGCTTTCAAGTTGTAAAATATTTGCAATGGTTTAATTAATGTTAATACAGCTATTAGTTAAAAGTGGAAGTCTCCTTTAAAATGGAGGACCTCATTAATGGTCATACCCCGTTTGTCCCGATTTTTTTCCTTTTCCAGTAATCTGCCTCCGAGAGCTAAATAACGAGCATGTTGATTTAACTTTATGCTTGTGCCCTGTCTCATGCAATACTCTAATTATTGGAGCTTGCCACTTGCAAAAGAAAAGCTTAACACCTATTTTGTCGTATTTTGCAGAACAGCATGGTCATAATAAGGAAACGATATGGTATCAAGAGATACCAAGGGATAATGTAACCCTGTTTGTTCTTACAAACCTGGTCATTTACAGTCTATACTGAAATGAGGATTGAGCTTCTGAATCAATGGCTGTACCAGCTCTAGATAGTCCAGAGCTCTGTTCTGTGTGTATTCTTATGTTTGTGTGCGTCTTCCAAACACTTGCCACATTTTAACATGATCTGGCTCTGCTCGGTTCCACGCAGCTTTAATCAACCATTATTTCAGTCTAAGAAGACACCTGTGACATGTTTAAATGACTATCGGCGAGTGGCCCCCACATCTGCTTTAAGAGTTTAGAACTTTTGGTGCTGTAGTACATCAAAAGTCAAATCCCTGTCTGTGGATCCACTCCAGTTCGCTTACAGAGAGTACGCCATCTCTTTTGCTCTTAACTCAGTGTATGAGCACTTAAGGTAAATATTATGAAAGATTGCTCTCAGCTTTAAATCTCTCGTTTCTTTGAGGATTATTTGCATTTACCTGTAGACTGCAAGATCTGATCAACACATTGTGAATATTGGTTTGCCAGGGTTGCGTTGTATACACTCACAGTACCTATTGTTACTTCAGATGCTAATAACTAGTTCATCAAGTATGTAGATACTTGTATTATCGGCTTAATTTCTTGAAATGATAACACTTGCTAGGTCAGGTGCAAAGAGTAGTGTCCTGGAGTGAAGAGAAGAACCTGACCCTGAACACTTCCAAACCTTTGATTTTACAAAAGAAAATGCTCATTTGCCTGCACTTCTTGATGGCAAATTGTGGAAAACTGTAAATTCCTTGGGGTGACTCTCTCAAATCACTTTGGCTCTTGTCAAACAATCCTGACAATGACTTTTCTTTGTACCTACATTTAAAGATTTTTACCTTAAACAAACAGATTGTTGGACCATTGACCAACCAAGAATGTTCTTGTAAACTCAATCACAGTGAACTTTGGTAATACAACTGCAACAGAAAAGAAGGCTCTGAACAGAGTGGTCTGCTCTGCCGGACTGTCGGTGTGGAGTTGTCGACTCTGGAGGACATTTATAAACACAGATTTCTGTCCAAGGCATTAGCTGTTATTAAAGACCCTCAGATACTTTTTTTAAATGATACGGCTCCACATCTCGCCACAATAAAACTACTACTTCCCTCAAGATGTGATGACTTTTAACAATACGCTTTGAAAGGATTTTATTTCTCTTCTTCTTTTGTATTTTAACGTATGGTCTATTTTTCTTGTGGCATTTGGTGTTTTTCAGACAATGGGCCTCATTCACGAATATTTTCATAAGAAAAAGTTCTTAAGTACAACTTCGGAGAAACTAAAGAAAAACTTATGTCTGATTCACGAAGCGTTCTTAAGAAGACAAAACAGTTCTTAAAGAGAGATGCCCCAAATTCATGAAGGTGACACTAAGAACACCACTCCCCTCATTATCAGGACATTTACATCATATTGACTATGGAAATACAAAGACACGCCCTCTAATCTTCCATATATGGGCATGACCAGAGCATGAGGCAGGACTCCCGATCTCTCCTCTGATTATGACAGGTGTGACTCAGAGCAGCAACTAACAAGCTTCAGCCCTCAGCTGTGAAAGTCTACACTAACTATCTCTGCTCTAAACCACCTCTGATCACTTTCATTCTCTCAAAAAATATATCTTTAAGGTAAATAATTTAAAGAAAAATGCTACTCATGCTGTGAAAGACTGAGAATTTTTGGGTCCATTTTGACTGTGATAATATTCTAAAACTGCAGATTTTTTGTGCGTAAGAGTCCTCCTGACTGTTCTTAGGATTTGTTCTTCCAGAAGAACTCCTTCAGCTAAGAACAAATTTTGTGAATGCCAAAAATGTTCCTAAGTCGGCCTTAAGAACAAATTTGTTTCATGAATGAGGCCCAATGTTTGCAATTCGAGCTCCTTGCACCTTTATTCCAATGTGGTTGTACACTGCAAACGGCAAATGAACTGACACTGATTCTGGTCCTACCATCAGAACCACTGCCATCAATCTTTCAACATCTGTTCATACTGTCACACAACCCAGTGCCCAGGAACGCATTTGACAATCTGAAGCCTTGAAAGTTTCCATATTGATGCGACTGTGTGCTTATATCTCCTGCGTGGCATTGTTTCCTCCATACTCCATGCAGGTAATCCGGTGCGGTGCCATCATCTCTTCTGACAGGCGAGTCGAGATCCAGCCTGGGGACAGAGAAGAGGAGGCTGCGGTGACAGGGGTAATGGATGTGCGCAGGGATGAAGAGTGATCGGGTGTCATACAGGTGGGATAGGGCCAGACACATGAGATGAAGGAGGGATGGAGGATGGATGACCACTGTAGCTGTAGCTCTGACAGCACTGAGAGGCCTGTCGTCTCAGTGATCTATTTGTCTTGTTCTCTCACTTTTGTCTTGTTTGACCCTTTGTTTCGGTGTAATATGACATCAGGGCAGTGATAGAAAACCCATACAAGTGTTAAATGCACGGATCTGGCAGCATAAAATACGTTTTTTGAGCTGCCGGGCTATAACTTTGTTCTTTCGGAGTAGTATGCCACACGGTTTTGAGTAATCCTGGTCACTTTGGTTGTTTCTTCCTCGTTGTCTTCTTCTACAGTTCAGCGCTTCGGTCTGTACTTCCTGGGTACACAGTTGTTCAAACCTGAAATTGTCCTCCACATTTTTATCTGTGTAGCACCACAGAGTTGCTAGCTGCGCTGTTGGATGGAAGAGGTTCGACAACTATTATTAAAATAATCGTCAACTATTTTAGTAATGGATTAATCGTCGATAGAATTGTCTGATTTGAGCCAGAATTAAAATAAAAGTTAGTATTTTTGACAAAAACCCTGGTACTTTTTTTTCCCCACAGATCATGTCATGTGAACATGTCCAAATCTAATATGTCCATGATGTGAAAAGTATTAATGTTTAACATGCATTATTTTGGTTCTCAGGACTCAGTGTCTGTTTGCTTCTTTAGGGACAAACTAATGAGAAATTAAGAATAAATTGTGTTATTTTTTTATCAGAAATGTGTTTTTTTCAAATTCTGCTGTAAAGACATGACATTTACTTTTTTAATACAAGTAAAATACTTATCCCATTACTCGATTAATCAATGTAAATAATCGATAGTTGCAGCCCTAGCTTAAAACCTGCGTGTAAACGTGGAAACACCATGTCTTTTGGTAGCACCATGTAAACAGCATCAGCCTCATAGTCTTCCTACCGATCAAAAGGTCTGTCCCTTTCCCGTCTTTTCAACTATACCTAAGGCAATTTGAGCCACAACAACACAGTGCAATGGCCACAAGCTTTTATCGAGCCTTAAAACAAATAAACAAAGTAACTTTACCTACGATTTACGTCTTGTTATGGTCCAAAACAGCACACAG
>OMNZ01051296.1:0-13136 GCA_900303255.1 Lesueurigobius sanzi
TTGCTGATTAACTGTATAAATGGGTGTCTAATAGTGTTGCTACATGTCTCCATAATTACTTTGACATTTTAGTGCACATTTGTAGAAATCTAACTTTTGTGCTTAAAACCGTCTGTGTGGCGCCCTCTTGAGGGTAAAATTATATGGGATTTGACTTTTAGAGTCTGTCACCTTATTGGTTCAACCGGCGATGTGACGACACAGAACTGATGTGACGTTAGCAGCTCTGCCGCTGTGGGGAATATAAACGGCTCAGTCTCCCTCCGCGCCCCCACAGAAGCCTACAGGCACGCCCCTTTCACAGCAGTTTTTGAATTTGGTGAATGGGCGGAGTAAACTTTGGAACAGGGGGTTAGTTGGTCTTTAAATATCCATAACTCCTGACAGGAATGGGCTAGAGACTTACTTTTTGTTTTGACATGCAGAGATTTGTGCTCTACAAGTTGCGGGCCACGTGTTTGACACTGGTGATCAAACACATTATTTATTCAGTGTAATTGAATTTAACATTCAAATTTGATCATATAGTTGATTGTAATATTCGTCAGGTCTTGTATAAAGCCAATAGGAAAAAAATATTTCCTGTAAACATCCAAGAAACAGTATGAGAAAAGAGAAAGTCACTACAATCTGAAAGGAATAGGCAGGAATCAATAAATCAGGCTAGGAATTATACATAAAAAAAATCATCTGAAGAAACAACTGAAAAGAAAGAAAACATTGCATTTGGTGTCTTTAGGTACTACAAGGTCTGGTTGTCAGTGTGATGAAAACGTAACAAGTCCTACCTTTTTGTAACATTCTCACATATGTGTATATTATCTCAGGGGCCTTTCATCAAAGGAAATAACCATATATAGATTACAACTGGGGTGCCCAAAGTCCGGCCCGGGGACCAAATGCGGTTGGTCCTCAGGCTCCATGAGAGAGACAGTACTTTGTACTGCAAGTTTAGTAAATCTGGACAAACCTCAATATCTTACATTTTGGTGTGAAGCGGAGCTGCTTTAAGCTTCCAAGCCGAAATGAAAGTCCATGGTTAAAACCTCCGGTAGATGCACCATTTTGAATATTTCACCGCATTGAAACCACTGTTTCTGGCCCTCAATGCCATATACTTATATATGCGACTTGTTGGTCACGTTACTTGCGTCATGTGGATCAAACATGTTGGTTATTATGAATGGATACACGTGGGAAACACAGCGGCTCATGGTGATGTTAAAATAAACAAGTAAAGGGTGTTTTTTTCTATATTGTACTTTAAGACATAAACAAATTCAACGTTTTCCCCTGCCGTATCATGCCCTAAAGCACTGATGATTTGGAATGGACTGGAACTTAACTCTCACACATACAATAAAAAAAAGTAGGCGCAATCATAAAAGGCTACTTATTTTCGAAAGCCTCCTCTCTTCTCTCTCTAGACCAATCTCCGCAAAGCCACCTATTGACTAACCCATTGTCCGCATGCGAACACGGCCCCTCTGTAGTCTTCGGCTCACACACCGTCTACTCCGGCAGCGATCAATACTCCCATGTTAGCGCCACGGCCGTACACACATGCACACGACGGCCATTACAACGCCATCCGCTCCTCCCAGCTACCACCATCACCCCGCCCACGTCATTACCCGTATACCATTAGATGACATCACGGGCGATAAAAGGCAACAACAAGACAATAAAAGGCCTGCGCTACAGTCCACCTCCTTCATCAGTGACTTTATAACCCCCCCAGCTAATGGATCTTGATTTATACACTTTTCTTCCTGACTTATCCGATACCACCACCACCTTCCATTCTCTCTCTCTCTGTCTCTCTCTCTCCCCCCTTTGCTTTTACGCCAATGGTTAGCAACACAATGTTTCACTCTTGTCCTCTTTTCCAAGCATTATTTATTTATCCTCCCGGAACTGACATGTCACCGCGTATAAATAAAAAAAGTATTTCAATAAAGTAGAGGGTTTTAATGGAATGACTCAAATGATATTGTTTAGGAGGCCTCCATTTGTGACGTCATGATATTGACCTTGGTCGGAAGTGTGTTGAATTCAATTTGCCTGCGAAAGGGGGTTCGCGTAATGGCGGAAATCCAGCCGCCGGCACGCTCGCTCGCAGTGGCACTTGGAAGAGTTTCTGAGGGATCAATAATTATTTGCTTTGGCGACGGAGATTTATCAAGCTAATTTCAATGGGTCGTGTCGATCTTTGTAGATCTCGGGTCTCCTTAAGAAAAAGGACAGGAGCCAGGGTTCCTTCTTGAAGCGGTCTTTATTTCATCTACATCATCAGCATCAATGGCGGAGGAAGTCTGACAGTTACCTGGCTTTTATACATGCCTCTCGTACCACCCACCTTCTCATTGGGCGCGCTCCATCTCCTCCTCTCACCTCCTTCTCTCCCCCATGGCCGCACACTAGCGTTATCAGTCTGGTACATGTAATTATAAGTCATGGGCAGATCATTTATATCAACAGGACAAGTGAAATTACAGGTCATAAGAGGTCTTCTTTTGAAAGTTTTTATAGAAAGTAGTGGACTGATCCTCTAACTTCATACTGACTAAATTCCTGGCTCAAGAGCTGGAGATGGGTACAATGACACTGCAGGAATGGATGTCTTAAACACCTTACCTTAGGACATAAGAATAATTGCTTCAGAAAAGGCATCGGGCATCTTATTTCAAAAGGATCTCAGAACATCCTATAAGGCCGAAAATGTTCACCTAAAACTCACCTAAACCTTAATGTGCTTATGTTAACCCCAGTCAAAAAGAAAGGGGGAAAAAATGCTAGTTAGGGAGGGTCATCAGGCGTAAAACTTCCAAATAATAAAGCAAAGCACTGACTAACTAACTGACTAGAAGGAAGAAGAAAATAATCATAATAAAATATAGTATAATATATAATATGATATAGATTCGGGTGTGCAATATTGCGATAGCGATAGTATTGCGATATTTTACTAATCTGTTTCAACATTTATGTTCCATTTAATTTCAAAACTATGGCTGAGTTAGAAAAAAAATGGCAAGGAAATTAAGGCTTTAAGGTCCTATCTCACCGGCTTGGAGACTCGTTCGCAACCTGGCGGGGACTCGAGTCTCTGCTGGTCTCCGAGACTCAAGTCTACCCCAGATTGTGAACTAGTCTCCAAGCCCTTTATTAAACCTTTATTGTGATATGGTTTTCGTTACGATATATTGTGAAGCCCTAAAGTAAAGGAATAGTAAAAATTGACATCAATTATTGTGAGATCAATAAAGTCTTATCTGATCATATACACAGTATAAATATGGCATTTGACCCTTTCTCTTCCTGAATGAGTCAGAGCTCACACTCCGCCCCTGCCCGCTCACCAGTCCTTTGCATCCACTCTACCTGTCCAACGCTCTCTCGCCTGCTCGTAATTCTCCCTCCCCGTGCTCCTCCCTCATCTGTCCGGCCGACGTTTTCTCCCGCATAGCACGGCTGAGCGGAGCTACTCTCGGAGCCTCTTTGATGGCTACCTCCTGCCATCGGAAGCGAACGGAGCATATGGCTTCTGTCAGGCTGTCCGTCGGTCAGATTGTGTGTGCGCTGAGCTGTGGTCTTGAGGAGGAGATGGAGATGAAAAGCAAGTGGAAGGGTATGGTTTAAACCCATTTGGCGCGGGTCAGCGCGCTCTGCCAGGTCAAGGATGAAGCCGGCCCCCTACAGGCTTTCGACTTGGTTCATGGTCATCTGCAGGTGCAACACATTAGCGAGAGGTGCTCACGCGAATGGACTGAATTCACACTGATGAAATGAAACAGCGTGCAAACTGTAGCAAACATGTGGACCAACAAGTCAAGGCTGCAGAACTAGCTCAAATTGCAATTGGCATGGCTCGCAATTGGCTAAGATCATCTGCACAAGGTCTGAAAAACTCTTTAGTGTAAATCGTAGGCAAAGATTCTTCAGTCTTCATCTGTAAGTGTAGGAAGTTTCGCTCTTCATCCAAAGAGCTTCATCTTTAGTGTAAAACCAATAGATACAGACACCAATTTTTGGAACGCCCACAAATGGCACCTTTGGAAGCTACAGTGAGGGGCAAAACAAAGCACGAAAATAGCTAAACTTTCCAACTGCTCCACAAATGATCTCT
Organism: Lesueurigobius sanzi; assembly: GCA_900303255.1. Lineage (NCBI taxonomy): Eukaryota > Metazoa > Chordata > Actinopteri > Gobiiformes > Gobiidae > Lesueurigobius > Lesueurigobius sanzi. The sequence continues at coordinate 4,130 of OMNZ01051296.1, forward strand.
AGTTAGATTTTCTTTTACTTCCAAATCTCTTCCAAATTCAGAAAAATCACAAGTTTTGGATATTTCTCGCCAAAGTCTTGAGTCCTCCTGCAAGTCTAAACGTCATTAGAGTGCTGTTGCTTCTAAGTCATAGCTTACAGGAAAAAAAAAAAGGATTTGTGAAAAGAAATCAGCACAGTGCATCGAGGAAGTGTTCAAAAGATGGAGGCGATGAGATTGAGGGCGTCCCGCGGAGGTGCTAATGCATCCCTCCTCTGTCTGTCCCGTCGGGGGAGCATTGGCGCTCAATACAATGAGCAGCTAACCTTGAACTCAATACAGGCTCCAAAATGTGCAAAGCATGTCACGCCGGGAACATGGAGGAGGAAGCCAGAGTCGAGGTTGAAGACTCTCGCGGCCTGGCGTCAAAGGGAGGTTTTGAAGAGCTAAGATCATGAGATAAGATAAGCAATGCACAGTCTATTATTTGCGAGTAAATTGTGTTCTTGTGGGCTTCTTCCGTACAAACGTCATCTTGGCTAATTACAGTATATGCGTCAACTCGATGCAAGCTGTGATCTATCCAGGTTTAGACGCCTGGCTGTCCTACTCTGGCAAGTTAGTTGAATATTGTATTCCGGTAGTTCAACTAATTAAAGCAACACCAATTTTAGAGCTAAAATGCCTGTACTATTGACAATTTTTGTGGCAAATTAGTGAATAACAGGTTGCGTTCACATGACATCACAACATTCTAAAGAGCTTATAGTTTACAATTGAGGTGGAGGGCAGCTGAACATTTTCTGTCGGTAACTATATGGTAACTGTCAGATTTCTAGTCTTAAAAGTCCTAGTCTAGTCGTTATATAGACCCTTTCATTGTTTGCAAACATTCCAGGCTTAGCTGGAGGCAGAAAGCTAAATCCCTAGCTATTTCCATTGTAGCTAAACGATAAACAAATGTCTAGCTGTTGTTGGAAATATCATATAAAACCTTATTTTATCATCTCAAATGTCATTCCTCTTGTTCTTGCACCTTAAGCCACAACAGGACCACATTTTGTAGATGTAGTTTTACACTTATGAACCCTAGTTTTAGTTTAATCTTATTTCTCTTGCTCACTTCCTGCCTCCAGCTGATGTCACTGATGATGTAAGCCGCGAAAGGGTCTATAGTGTCACAAGCAATAATGCATATCTTCAAAGTCTTAAATGAGTTTGTACTCCCACTTCACGGGACTCAGTTGCTCAGTAGCGTCCCATGAGTGCGGTGTCAGTGGCCCGTGTACAGTATGTGGCCCAGTGCTGTATAATGAACCAAAGAACCAGCCAAAATAACAGGCATCCATCATATATTGGGGTCAAAACTTGCGTGGTGTCGTTTTAAGTATTCGCATGCTACTTTTTTCTAAGAATCCTCATGAAACTACCACACTGTTTTGTCCTTATTTCGTCAGGTAGGATGTCAGCAATTCAGAAATAGAACAGTGTTGTCCATTCACGTGTTGTTGTTGGTAAATGCTGGTGGGCGCTCTCTTTGCTGAGGACTGTCATTGCTGTGGACTGGTCCCATATGTTCTTGTGGGCTGACGGTGCCCTTGCATTTGCATGTGCACCGTGCTTGTCTCTGCATGTTTGCCTGATGGGTTGGTTAGCTCCAGATGCAGAATATTGAAATGTGGTAGAGCTGAGCCGCGGTCAGTGGAGCAGAGGATTAACTGCTTAGGGCTAATGATGAAATATGCTGTAGTATCCAGAGCCTCTGCGGATTGTGTTACGAATTACAGTATGTGTATTTTTTATTTATTTATTTGCATATTTCAGCTGTACTTTTGCGACTAAGATTTAAGGAATACTTTTTTTTTGCTGGCCATTGGGCAGCTTGTCAAGCGCAGCAAGCCACCACCAGCAGTGCAGCGTGGGTGATGGGATTTATGGCTCTTTAATGGGAGCCGAGTTTGGGATATGTTAGTTTAAAAAGCAGTTCACGCGACTGGGTCATTTTCATATTCATTTTTAAGAAGCCATCAAACTCATACTGTTAAAGCCCTAAGGGAGATATGCACATTTGATTAAACTTTCTCATGCTCACAGCAGTATTAATTTTAACCTTTGAAATGCGTGTCATGTAAATAAAATGGTCTACAACTGTCTTTCCAAATCATTTTTTTGTGCAAACCTCTTTCACTTGTTGCTACTGTATTGCTCTCCTGCTGTTTCTTTGCTGTTTTGTTTTGTTTGGTTTGCTACTTTTGTGCTCATCCAAAAGTGAGAGCTGATTCGAATTGCTCACAAGAGTCGTTCAAAAGAGCTGATTCGGTCATTCACAAACTTCATTTCTCCAGAGCGTAAACCAGGTTCATAATCCGGAGGAGTACCCAGCTGAAGGATTGGCCTATTGGTTCGCAACTGGTGGGCGGCGACCCAAAAGAGGGTTGCAAAACCAGTGAGTTGCAAGCCTTTCTCACCACTGGCAAAACAAAAACTCATCTAAAAATAGGTTACTGTTCTTGAAGGAAGAATATACTGTATGTCTTTGAATTTTTTTTTTTCAAATTATTATAGCATTTAACAATTTGAAAAAGAATCACATTTTGCATGAAATAAAGGGGGAATTTATCCCATTAGCATATTTTGTTTTTTACTTACCAAGACAGAATTACTAAAATTATGATCAAATATTTATTTTAGTCCAGTAATTCTAACTTCTTTCAATGTTTTCCTCATGAAACAAAACAGACTGAAATCAAAACAACTCTTTTTACCTGTAAAGGCTTATTTCATGCAAATTCAATCATACAATGTGGGGAATTTACAGTATTTTGCACTATATATAACAATTGAAATGCTTATTTGGGTCATGGCTTGGCATCTTCGAGTGGCGATGGGTCCTGGTGCCATTCCAGTTGAGAACCTCTGGCCCGTTGACCGCTTTAGGTTGATCAAACTCACTTACTATCCCACCTCTGGTCCGTTCGAGGCGCACCGGTCCAAACTACTCCAGTCAACGCTACATGTGCTGTTCGGGTATTCCTCAAAAGATCCCTCCTAGTTTCCCTGGCTCCGCGTTTGTCGGAGAATGCAGCTTCACATTAAAGTCTTCTGTGGACGGTTGCCATGGCAGCGCGGTCTACTCCAATGCGCCGGGTGAATGTATAGTAGGCACGAGGCATGGGCTTCATTCATCTCCCAATATAGGGTCGCATTGTAATCCCGCACAGCTGATTGAGCAAAATGCTATTGGCTTTAGCGGGGTGGTTTTAGCGTATTAGGCCCGGTGTGATACAGGGATTAGCTGTCTGGTACTTCCTGATTTGAAGGGGGGGGGGGGGGGGGTTTTTGTTTTTTTTTTTTGTGGTGGGGGGGGGGGGGGGGGGGGGGGGGTTATTATGAAATGCAGTTTTAAAATTCCCCTGTACCTGATTTTTTTTGTTTTTGACTAGTAGTGAAATGAAATGTGCTATGTCCTTCTTCAGTATATTGGATGTGCAATAAGACGGTAATTGTAATTATATTCTTTGCTTTCTTAACATATAAACTTTCTCCTGGACTGCAGTTTTTGTCACATAACTAGCTTATTCACAAACTAAACAATTCCTTATGGAAGATATCTTTGTATCTAATGTCAACAATATAAAACCATAAATTTAAACCTAACTGTATCCACTTTTTGGTCGATGTTACACATGAAGTGCCCTTGACCATTTATCCTCTGGCCTGCCCAAATGATTTTGAGGTATATGATTGTACATGATCTAAACACCATCTAAGATACTGAAAAACTACTGAACTTTTTAACACATTTCCTGTGGGAGGATCTACAGACCCGACCTTTGTTCGATGTGAGGAACAGCACAAAACAGAGTTTGGCCATTGTAGGGATGTTCGACACACCATCTTATGTCTAGGACAGAAAACAGCCCGCGTCCAAGCCTACTTGCCTATCCCCGCATTAGATGAAAGCACACTCTATTTTTTCTCATAATTTATGTCAGCGTCTACAGCAAAAGTTTCAAATTGATACCTCTAAATGTATTTTCCCCCCTCTTGACTTGCTTGAGTGCCTAGCTAAAGCCAGCCCCCGCTCTCACTGAACTTACGCAGAGTTGTAGCTCGTTGACATTGCTCAAGTGTGTGCTGTGACATTGAGTTGAGTGAGAGAGAGCTCAGAAATAGCAGATCACCTCGCTTGTGTCATTCAGGTGTATTTATAGATGTCATTGCTGCAGCTTGGCCTCTCCTTTCTTTCCGCGTCTCTTTATAATTGATGAGCTGCCAGAGGCTCGGGCAGCAACAATAACACAACACTGCCCCGGTAAGCTGCTGTGCACTGCAGGTCAACATTCTGTTTGCACTATAGCACGCAAACAGCAAGCACCGGGGCTCTCCATACTTAAAGCTCTACGCTAAAGGGCTGTGGCCCCAGTGTGAACCTTTAGCCTTGAGCCACGGTCCACTTCTGCACTTCTATTCTTTTGTAATAATGTGTTTTAGGCTCAAGTTCTCAACACAGCTGTAGGAATCATTCAGGATCAGGATAGTGCCAGTATCTTGGTGGGGACTTCTTATCTGGAAGATTAGTCTGCTGAAGCATATTTTGGGTTGACAGGGAGGCACTGGAGTGTGGCACGGCAGGGGAAAGCATAGATTTTTTATGGAGTGGTCAATTTTTTTAGATTTCTGGCTTGTTTTTCTACCTTGACATCTTAGTTTTAAGATCGAAATAGACAAAACTCACCCTTTACAATGTTTATTTTGTGATGATTTGCCAACTCCATCCTTCCTTCTGCTTTATCCGAGGCCAGGTCACAGTCAGTAAGTCTGAAATCACCCCAACATGTACACGCTCCGCCATGTTTTCCACGTGTGACCATTTACAAATACTGACACGTTTGGTCCATGTGAGGCATGTGACTATCTGTAATCAAAATATGGTAATTTCCTTTGAGGAAGACGGCTGTGACAGAAATCTGTGGACATTTACACGAGCATGAGCAAACTTTAGAGACTAATTTTTGAAAATTAGGTTTGCATTACACTCTTGCAACAACATCTGTAATTTAGTATCCACTACGGTTTTTTTTTACATAAAAATGTTATCAACATATCTAAAATCCCCTCTGAAATAAAAAAATGCAACTGATCTATCAACAAAATAAATGCAGTCCATGTCCTGATGAAGGACTACAGAGGCCATGAAGTAATAAAGGCTTTTTAATATTTTTTGTGCCTCAGCTTTTTCTTATTAGTAATAACCTCATCCCCAATTTGAAGAGCACATGGGTGAAATATTTGTGATAATAGACTTACGCAGCAATCCAATAATGTAGCAACCTTGATTACCAAGTAAATATTGTTGCTGAAAATATAGGCAATTCGATGGACTAACAGAAATATGGCTACCAATCTGCGCCAATGGAGTCTTTGACCAGCTCTAACAACATTCAAACAATGGGCTCTATGCAGACGAGCGGCACATGACCTCTGATTGAACTTTTCACGCCTCCGCTCCCCCCAAGCACTCAACAATGCAAAAATGAAGACGAAGCCAACACATTGCTCTTTCAACTAACCCTGAGAACTGTGTAAATATCCAAACATTGTGCGCATATGTTCTTTGCAACGTTTATTTATGTTTTATTTCAGTTGAGAAGGCAAAATGGTGATAACACTCAGAGAATTGGGCAGAGCAGCTGAGAGAGGGACAGAGCAGCTGAGAGAGGGACAGAGCAGCTGAGAGAGGGACAGAGCAGCTGAGAGAGGGACAGAGCAGCTGAGAGAGGGACAGAGCAGCTTAAAGAGGGACAGAGCAGCTGAGAGAGGGACAGAGCGTGAGACGTCTTGGAGAAATGGAGTCCGATGTTCATTTCGCTCTTGTCGGCACCTATTGAGCAGAGCACCAGCCCATTCAGCTGTGAGTGATTTGAGTGGCCCATTCTCTGCTGTTTGTAGGTATGGTTGAAAGCTTGAGACGGCAAAAGCACAGGATGGAGAAAAAGAAGTTACTGAAAATAAAAGTGTTCTGTAACATCATCAATATCTATTTTATGTGCAGGTTAGCCATATAGATTTAGTTGTTTTGAAGGCAATTTGGCATGGTCCTACAAGGGATCAGACTGCATGGACTCCACATACAGTACTTTTCTGATCTTTTGTCATTTGACACTTCAATACATATATTATATATACAGTACAATTTAGCAAGCAAGAAAGATTAAAAAATAAATTGATAATAGTAATAGTCAAATTCCAGTTTGTTCCACTTCACTGCTCGATTCTGAGAAGTTCTACTTCTTATTATTATTGAGTTTTATGAGTATTTTACCCTGCAGAGCCTCCAGTATTTAAAGTGATCTGTCTGGAAGTTATCAAAAAAAGAGAGAGAGGGACACTTTTGAAAATCCCTTCCTGATTGGTCTACGCCTGTTTCCCCTGTGCACGCACAGGGTCAATAGTTCAAGAAGAGACGAGGAGGAGAGATATCATATGGATGTAAAGTTGTGAACAACATCCGAGCTGATCAGTGTCTGTATTGTTTACAATAAGCAGCTAGCCTTATACAAAGGGTGCATAGGTAGTGTTTAGCGTTAGTGCTTAGCATTGGCTAAAAGCATAACCATTAAAACAGCTAACAGATGCCAGACTAATGCACTAATTTCAACATACTTTGTCACTATAATACTTCAAAGTGTCATGCAGTTACCTGTCCATAAGAAACGTTGCCAACTGTGCCTGTTGTTGCTCTATAGCTGCGCTCGGCACGTAATGGCTCCTCCGTGGAAGAGAAAACCCAGCTTAGGGTTGTCAGTCATCCCTGATTGACAACAGCTCTTTTCATTGGTCAAAGCCACAGGCAATGGGACTGAGATCAGGGAAGGAGGGACTTTGAAAAAATATAATAATAAATATTATTACTTACTCTATATCAAAATGCAAGGCCAGGTGGCTGATTTTGCACATTTTATAACATTTGTAATACATTTAGACTTCCAGACTATCACTTTAAGCTACTCTGGGCCACACACAGTAAACAGCTGTAGGTCACATATGCTTTATGGGGAAAATACAGCATTGTTTCGTATTGGTGAGTTGGTTTAGGAACTTGCTGATACAAATGCATATAAAATCTGTGGAATTGACTTTCAATTGAACTTTTCAGCCTGTGTCTCACCACAAACCTCTCACTTTTATTAAATAGCTTCAGAATTCAGCATTTTCGATTTGGCACTACACGTAAACACAGGTTAATGGACTTTTGAAACACTAACTACTAACACTACTTAGATTGCAAATCTCCATTAAAGCAAAATGGTTAAAATAAGCCCATATTTGTGCGTCCCTCTCAGTGGCCATTACCATGTTGTTGCACTGCTGTCCAGTGACGAATGCTGGCAGCGCCTGTGTTTCCACAAGCTGCTCAGTTTGTTGGGCTTCGGCAGACAGACGCGGCGTCTGCTGTGAGCAGGTTCACTTACTTCCATAGCAGTTGTTTGATGAGTGAAAAGACTCCAAGTAGAAATGTTCCACAAGAATCTCAAACATGACCAGTTTAGCATGAAGTGAAATTATGTACAGCTTCAGGTATGTTTCGGCTGGCGTTAAATCGTATTAAATTAGATGGATGCATATGTTATTCATATTTGATAACAATGCTAAGGATAACGTAGGCCACTATTCTTCAGTCTTTATCTGTACTCTGTAGTTGAAGTGTAGGACGTTTCGGTCTTAGTCCAAAGATCTTCCTCAGCGAATAAAGACTTAAACACCCTCATGGGTCTCTTAAGAGCAAACCAGAAGGAGGAGTTAACCCCTAAGACCCTCCTCTCTTGGTACTAAAGGTTGGAAAACATCTTAGCCTGTTCATGCTTAATAGGGCTCGTTACCTCTCTATTGTCTCACCCTGGGCTAAGTCCTAAGGTTGTTGACACTTCTCTATGGCCCTGCTCCGCCCAGTTCTCTTACCCTTTTGAATAGTTTCCTTAAAGGTACACTGTGTAACATTTTGGATTATACTGTTGCCTGTAAAACAAGACATGCTCCTAATGACCAGTGAGACACAGAAACTGCTATTTTCTGCAGTGGGTAATCAAAGAATGGATTTGGATGAGGACCTAACCTATTTAATCTCTGGAGATGTCCCCACTCCCAGGAAAGTTACAAGTCAGGTCTTAGAGGTGAGCCGCTCACAGCAAATACACATGTTTGATTGTTCGTTTTATATTTTTCAACTATAAAAATATCTGGAATAAACTAGATCCCTGTATTTTATTTATTGCGTGAAATGTTACGCAGTGTGCCTTTAATAGTGATTAAGTTTCTGTGTGTTTGTGTGTTTCTGTGAGCCATGTATCTTGGGGTGAGGCACCCACAGCTCCTGGAGGTTAGCTGTGTCGTCCTCCTGTATGTTACTATCTGTCCTTATCTCTTTAACAGCATTGCTCTTCGCCGTAGTGGTAGTGATTTATGTTGGAGCATGTATGGAGGACACAAGTGCAGGTGAGCCCTCTGCTGCTGTCTCTCCTCCTCTTCCTCCCTGTGCAGAACATTCTCGTAGCCAATTGAAATTCACTAAACATCTCGGGGGGGACCAGTGCCCTTACACATCCTTTCTTTCCCCTGTTTCCTTCTTTCTATCCCTCTCTCTCTTCTCCTTTCCTGAGCTGCAATGTGTACAAATGGGTCATACACTCTACAAATATTACCCGCAGTGGATGCTAAGCACAAGACGGGACAAAAACTGACATCCCAGTGCTCAAAAGCAACGTGTGAACACTGCAGATAGACACACGCGTCATACTAGGGGGCGTGGCCTAGCGCTGGAAGCATGTTGTGGATATTGCTATTTTTCACTCTTTTTGGGTGTTTTCTGGCAGACTAAAAGCATATTTACCACACACAAATAAAGTTGTGTCAAAATGGGGTCCTTGTGAATGTCTTGTCACAGTCTTGTGTAAAAAAATTTGCAGATTGTCCAGTAGAAGTGAAAAACCAGCACTCGAAGCTAGCCGCTAGCATGTAGCATGAAGCT
>OMNZ01051302.1:0-15018 GCA_900303255.1 Lesueurigobius sanzi
GCTGCCGTTCACATTATTAGCAGCACTTTAATGTAAAACCAAGCAGCTTTAGCAGACATTTGTCCCACCGTCCTTCTTCCAACTGAAAAATGCACTTGGAAACCATGGCAACCAAGCTATTTCAGAAATTGGCCATTAAAGCAGAAAAACTATTATTGTTAGTTAAACAATTATTAAACAATTATTGTTAGTTTTGTTGTTAGTTAACTCCATGCATATATTATGTTCATTCTAATGTTTTATTTTTAAAGTAAATACGCAAATGCAAAAAAAAAACCCATAAAAGAACATATGTTCTTTTATGTTTTTTTTGTTTTTTTTTAAGGGGCTCTTTGCAGAAGCACAATATACCAATAAATTGCATATTTACACTTGTGCAAAATGATATGACATTTTGAGCTGGTACTGATCGTACACTCTGCTGTTTCAGGTGCATAGTTTCACAGACGTCTGCTGGGACAAATGCGTGGACACTCCAGGTTCAAAGCTGGACTACAGGACAGAGACCTGTTTGGTGAGCTGCGTGGAGAGATTCATAGACACCACTTTGGCCATCACTAACCGCTTTACACAGATGGTGCAGAAGGGAGCACATTGACCATGGACTGTGTGATGGATAACCGCAGTTTTTGGACACTATCATGCTTTAAGTGTATAGCACCAAAAGTACAAGTAACTGCCTAACGTACTATAAGAGGCATCTTTGTAAATATACAAGTTGGAGCAAAATGTACATGTATTCAGTATATTTTGGGTGCCATATACCATATAATTATATTCTGAAACACCATTGAAAAAGAGAAGCTCTACAAATAAATCGGTGTCAATTCTTGATTTCTCTTGTTGACGTTTTCTTCCCTGTCTTCTTCAATTGTGTTATCTTCATGGACACAGTAAAGTGTTTAAGAAGTGCAAAATTTTCATAAAACATTTTTATTTAAATACCTTTTGATTAAGACAACACATTATTTATCGTTTGCATGATTGCTTTGTTACAAGTAGATAGTTCACATCTTTAAAACATAGAGAGAGCTTTATTTATTTATATTCACCTTTCCGAACATCCGGGCATTTCCACATACACACCAATACAACGTGACCCAGTGTCGGTGAAAACAAAACCGATATCTGTTTCTATCGTACTTTTGCCTCTATAGGCAGGTTGTTATAGAGTCAAACAACATTTCATCAAAATTTAACATCACAAAGACCCTCTCAATCCAAATGATAACCACTCAAAGTCCAATGGATTCCTATGGCAGAGCGCCGTGTTTTCACCTGCGCTTGATTTGTGACGTAATGTCGGAAAGGTGAATAGTGCCTTTCACAGACGTAGCCACAAAACGCTTTACATGGGACAATTTACTCCAAACACGACAGGGGCAGACTGACAGATGTGTGGCTGCCCACGGACCTTCAGACCACTACCATGCACTCACACACACATCATTCATCCTTGCCTATTGTACATGTTTTTAGTGGTAGGGGAAACCGGAGGAAACCTACGCAGACACAGGGAGAACATGCAAACTCCACATAGAAAGGACCCGTCTTAGCTCGGGATCGAACCTGGGACATTCTAGCTGTGAAGCGCAAGCGCTAACCACTGCGCTACCGTGCCACCATAGGGCATTTGTTTTGTCACTTTGCAAAAATTAAACATCAAAATGCAAATGCAAAAATGTACAAAGAGGGAAATTGAAATATATAACCAAGGAACTGGCTTTTTCCTGAGTCACCTCCTCCATCGCATGCCTCAAACTATACTTGAGTAGGCTTTCCATGACATCCCCACTGTAAGCTAAAGTGTCTGGCTGTTAATATTTTTTGCTGCTCTTAGGGCTGACTTCATCGCTGTTTCAATCCAACCGTGAGGCATCGCTGTGTGCTCCCCTGCAAAGTGCACTCTCCCCTCACTCTGGAACAGTTCTCTAGCGTACTGCCCCTGCTGGTAGGGTGTGAAAAGGGCAAACGCACCAAGGCTATATGGATCCAACCCCCACTTTTTTACCAGTCCACCTGTCCAGAGAGGCCTAATGTACTCTCCGTGGATCTTGACCAAGTCTTCCAGCACTTCAGCCATCAGTTGTTCGTCGTTCATTCCTTGAAAAAGCGTGGAGTCATCAGAACAGGTGTAGGATGCTAGTAGTGCCCCAGCTGTAGTTTCAGGGAAAGTATGGCTTGGGTAGTAAATGAATCGCGATATCCGGTCCGTAATGCTCTTGCCCCCTCTGATGCCTTCATGTTCCCAGAAACGCTGACTGAAGCTGAGGATGACTTTGGTGGAGCTGGCGTAGTGCACGGATCGCAGGGCCTCCATCTTGTCTCCAGAAAGAGGAGGCTGGAAGTCTATAAAGAGTGTGGCTTTAGCTGTGGCTGTGACAAGAACATAGTCCATTGTGAGGTTGGTGAGAGAGCCCAGTCTGCGCCCGTCCTCATATGTGATGGCGACGCGGCTGCCCGTCTGCCTGATCACTTTGACCTTGGAGTTAAGGAGGATAGTGGAATTGAGAATGTTGAAAAACGCCCGAGGAAGATTATCAAAACCACCAGTCACTTCAAAATACCTGAAAAAGAACAAGGGCTCTTTATTATTATCACCATAGTAAAGTAGTACATTTTGAATACAGGCACTTATACTATAAATGATAAATGATATATTGAGATTGTTGCATAATAAATTGGGAAATAGTAGTAGTATTTGACCTTTTAGTGACCCAGTAGCTGTATGGATGCAGCATGACTCCTTTGCTTTCCATCACAGTAGCCTCTATGATGCTCCAGGATCAATTGTTTATAAGGTTTTGTACCAGAAACCTCCCAAAATGTTATCCTAGAGCAGAGGTCGCTGTGATGGAAAGCAAAGGTGCTATGCTGCATCCACACAGGCACTGGGTAACTAAAAGGTCAAATACGCACTAATATATATAATAATAAAGTTGTTGTATTTTCACATTAAGTTACGTACATAATGTGCCTTTAAAGTCAGAACTATTCTCACATAACTGCCCTCACTATGCTACACCAAATTAAAAAATCTGGATATGCCCCTGGAAAATGTCACTAATTACTGCTTGTGATCTACTGTGTACTTGATTAATTGGAGCCATGGTCTTACTGTATATCGTCGCCAATGTCAGACTGTATGTAGAGCATCTCCACCAAGGACATGTAAAAGAGACTGTTTTCATTCAGGATGTCCCCAATCATCCTCACTGCTCCTCGACTCAGGTTCCCCTCCTTAACCAGATACTCCTGTCAAGAAAGATAGTTGTCTATTATTACAAGAAACACATCAACATTACAGTAATCCATCCATGATATTATATTGGCTTTTTAAAGAAAATGATTGACTACTACTGTTAGAGTATAACTTTATGGCCTAAGTCCATATGCAGTTATGACTTTAAGGCCTCAATAGGCTACTTACCTTCACTGTGTATGAGTCGTATTTATTTATCATGGCACTGCAGCCCATAGACTTGAGGTCATCCCTCACCTGAGAGCAGACAATAATTTATATGTATAATTTAAGTTAAAAAGTTACCCCAATTTCACATAATATTAATGTGACACTAGAAATTGCTTTTGTAGCTTGTTGCAACAGGTTAGCTTTTGCTCCATCATACATTCTTCACTGGACTTTGCTGAACACCTTGCAGAGCAGCACTTTTGAAGAGGTTTGGTCTCTACCCATACTTGCACCACCTGCTGTCCTGTCATTGCTCATAATGTTATGGCTCATCTTTTCCACTGACCTTCCAAAGAGCCTGTGAGAAGAGCTGAGCTGCAGTCTTCCCCCTCTCACTTACACCCAGAGTGTAGTTGAGGACATTGGGGTTGTTCTCCACAGCATACGTTTTCTGGAGTATGCCGTTTATCAAAAAGTAAGTATTGATGTCATCTTGTATGAAGGGGTTCAGGGAAATTTGCAGTTTTGATAAAAAGCTTAGAAGAATTCTGGAATGGAAATGACATTTATTTAATTAAAAGGAATACATTTTTCAAAAATAATTCACCTGTAGGAAAAATTTGGTTAAAGGTCAAGACTGGACACAATATTCTTCTATAAATCTAATGACTTAACAGTTCTACACGTTGCTCCTTTCTTTTTTGTTCATAGATTTTGATTTGATCATTTACATAGTACTCAGTCGCACAGGAGTTGTCCATCGTAGGCAAAGATTCTTCAGTCTTTAGCTGTACTCATGAAGTACAGATGACCATTTACATAGTAGTTTACATAGACCATTTACATAGTAGTTATGTCAAGCAGTAGTGTGTCTTACTTGTGAAAGTTGGGGATCCTCATAGCGCCAACTTCTGCATACCAGCCCTCCGTTGTGTTTCTAAACGTCTCCACGCGACCTCCAATCCGGTTACTGGCCTCAATTATTGTGACCTTAGAGAGTTTATATGCACATTTTAAGATTTACAGTGAGATAAAACGCCTCACTGTTTGTAAATTAGAAAATTAGAATATGCTCTCAAACATTTTACCTGGTTAAATAAAATATAAAAACAAAATAAGCCCCCCATCGGAGACTATGGAAATCATAACAGTGTTGAATTTGAACACAGCCATGCACCATGAAAGCTGTATTGTACCTTATGACCTGCTTGTTCTAAAAATCTGGCTGCAGTAAGTCCAGCCATTCCCCCTCCGATGACAGCCACATGTCGGGGCGTCCTAGCGTTTGGCAGTCCATTCTCCACGATACTCAGGAGCTCACTGTAGTCTGTGTCCAGGAGGCAGTCGAAAAGAGGGTCCCCGAGGTTCCCACTAACAGCAAAGACAACCACCCCCACCACGACCAGTGGGACAGGTACTAGATAAATAGTTCATGAAATTCAATCAAACATTTTGTTCTTTCCTTCATTTGTGAGATGATGATCAGATAAAATCAAAGTTATCTTAATTTTTACAAACAAAAGTCACTCATATCTGGAAAGTGCAGAGAAGACAAATGATGCTATATTAAATTTAATAGACATAGGAGTATTAAAAATATAATACTTACAGAACTTGCACAGCGTCATCATCGGGACTGAGCTCCAAACGGATGCTTTAGTCAACGGTCCGCTGATACTGATAGAGGAGAACGACGCCTAGCAGAAAACAAACAGTGAGAGAGACAGCAAGACATATGCCACAACTGAAAACCACTGTTCCTACTATACACACATGCAGACAAATCCAGCAGGCTACCTGTATCAATGGTAAAGTCTCATCACTTGTTGCAGACCTATGCATGACTAAATACAGTATAAAAAAGAATCCTATCAAGACTTAAATGTCAGTGTGCCCCCATCTATTGCCACAGCCCTGTAGCGGTGTATTTGTGAAAATGGTGTCACTAAAAGAGAGGGACTCCTCAGGTCGCCCAGAAATATTTTCCCACAGCGGCTCCGGCTCACCCATTCTGAACAAATCAGATTAGTGAGGCTATACTCTTCAGCACACCCACCACCCTCATCTTCTCGCATTTCAATATCTCTGAGCCGGACAGGATAAGTAACTACAACTTTACTCAATATTTTATTTACATGCATGTACATTTTATTTTATTTTTCTTGATTTTATTTTTTAACCATAATAGCATTTAGTATTGTAAAATCCTATCATTCCTGATCTCTCAACCAAGTGATTAAAAAGTTGTATTTTATAGGGGTTGAAGTGGTAGTACAGTATGTGTGATTTGCAGTTGCTATAAGTTTGCAAATTAGTGCATTTGCTATGCTACATTAGTTCTCAGACATAGTCAAATAATATGGGAAACGAGTGTCAGACCTGTTTGAATTTCCAAAAAAAAAAATATATACTACAGAAATGTTGATTTGAAATACTCACAATTAAAGATAAAGCAGCTCCTCTTGAATCGTCTCAGCTTTTGTTCAAGTGAAGTCCTGCCACAGCCAGTTTTATATCTGAGAAAATGAAAGTGGACATTCAAACGAGTGTTCCCATCTCTATGCTACTCCCAAAGTCAGCACTATACAAACCAAAATGTAAGATTTGAGGAATTATGGAAAGTACTGACCCATGGATGATTATAAATAAAAATGTTTAATTGCCTTGTCCAAGTCTAGCGTTAACCCACCTGCTGACATTGGCAAATGTTCTTCTTGTGATCTTTATTGTTTTGTGCATAGTTTAGAATAAATAAAGCTGAAAATGATTATAGGCAATAATAGATGAATCAGTTATTTGCTGTGGTGAAAGTAAGTGAAAGATGTAACACTCAATAGCTACTGCATTGCAATTAAACTGTCAACATTGCAAACTTTGTTACCTTAACTTTATGTAAATTTACAAAAGAAATATGTCAACTAATCTGACCCAAAAAAGAGAGAAGTAGTTGGAGTCAACACCCTGACCACAAACCTAATAAGACAGCTGTGAACATTTTTCCAGAAATGATGAATACCTACATGTTTTACAGCATTATAACCTACAGCATTATAACCATTACTATACTGTGAGTTATTGAGCAGTGAACACATTACATCTCTTGATTTCTGTAGGCTAATATTCCATAAATAATTTTCATACTAATAATTTGCATACTAATAATTTGCATACTTTCAAAAACGTTAAGCTTACATAATTTGCTCCACCATCACATGCTAAATTAGCCTTAAGTCTAAAAGTGAAACTTTTGTATTTTTCTTTCATTTTCTTTCAGTCTTTAATTTATTTTCAAAAACCTTACCTTTCTAGTGCGTGCAGCTCAGGTCGGACATCTCTGTTACATAATTTCAGCATAAAGAGGAGCTGAAGCAGCAAAGTGTAGGGTCCACGGGCAGTATTTCTTATTTTTTGTCACAAACCTATAAAATACAGGTGACTGATGTGACATACCGTAGGTCAGTCATGTTAATGGATAATGTTTCAGCACAGCAGTACACGCTGAAGCATATGGTGATGATACATACAGTATGACTGATTTATCGGATGCTTATGGACATTGTAGGGATTTGCTCTATTTGATTTAAATTTCATATTGTGATAACATCAAAACCTTTTGTGCATTGTGTACCATATTCATATAGTATTATTGAAAAAAATATATATACAGCTTTGGGCCTTTTTCACTTTTAGCGAATAGAAAGTGCACTGACGTCACGATACCGGAAGTAAACAATAGAAACGAAGGCTGTAATGAGAAAAGCTTGCGAGGTTTTCTGATGGATTTGCAACAAATGCGGTGGGTAGATTTCTTGATTATTATGAAAATAAAGATGTAGAGCATTCAATGTTGCTGTATTTCACAAAAGGTGACATGAAACATATGCGTGATGATTCACATCACCTCTGTTAGCCGCGCATTATCCCGGGGCATAATTACGCGCCTCAAAAATGTTTATTTGCACTTAATCCCCGTTAAATACTGCTTTTATCTTAGTGAAAGCAATTGTGTAATTCACATTTGTTCAGCTGTAGACAATGACATATGGTCAAAGGAGTGAATGGGTCCAGCAAAGCACCCTCGGAAGAAAAAACAGCTGCTGCCCTAAATAGAGGTTTGGCGTTATTCTACTTCCACAGCAGTGGTTGTCCACTTTCTTTGGACTTGTAGACTAGATTACAACATTTTATACGTAGTCCGCAGACATGAAACTTACAACAAGCTGCTTTTCAGCGTTCAAAAACACAATGCCCCACGAAGGATGCATCAATTTCCCGCAGCATGATCATAATCAATTATATATTATTTATACGCACTCACTGAACGATTCATATGGATGTTACTATTTACAGAGGTGCTTTGCAGGTACATTTCTATTGTACCTGTGTATCTGTTCCAGATGTACTTTATAATGATGGTATTTCCAGATGAGAAGATGTCCTGACCTGTGGGCTTACAAACAGCACCATGGCTGAGGTGTTGGGACAGAGAAGCCTGTTGGGTGTAGGTGTGCTGCTGGCCTGGCTGGTGCTGTTCCACCTGCTGGTGAACATCTGGCTGCTTTGTATCTTCACCAGTCTCCTGGTGGTGCTCGGAGGCTGGGTGGGCTCTCAGGCTGCACTGGACTCCAACACTGTCCTTCATCTGGAGAGGTTTATCTCATTG
Source organism: Lesueurigobius sanzi (assembly GCA_900303255.1). Lineage (NCBI taxonomy): Eukaryota > Metazoa > Chordata > Actinopteri > Gobiiformes > Gobiidae > Lesueurigobius > Lesueurigobius sanzi. The sequence continues at coordinate 8,076 of OMNZ01051302.1, forward strand.
GACCAGGTAAGTCCACATAACCCTCTATTTGCATTTCTGAAATACATTTTGCATGTTAGTACTTCTGTACTACTGAAGAACAGCTAAACAGTGAGTTTTTGAGATAACCAGATTTTTCCTGGGGCTAAACTTAAAACCCAGAGAAAATCTGACCCAGTTATTGCACTCTTCAAAGAATGATGTTCTTTGTCTTTAGTTCTTTGGCAATATATTTTTCAGAATGCTCCATCTGAGGGGGATGAGGAGCAGTTGGACCAGGAAATCCACAACACAGTGATAAAGATTATCCGAGACTTTGTGACGTCCTGGTACTCCACGGTGTCAACTGAGAAAGGCTTTGAGTCAGATGTACATGATGCCATGATCTATATGGCCATGGAGGTCAAGAGACGAGCCAGACAAGTGGACAGGAAGGTAGTGCTTTTTGGATAGTCTAAGTAACATCATACATCAATACTCCTGCATCCAATTATAATTAACGGCACAGGATTGTGGATGTATATTTGTGTAAGCTCTATGGGAGTTTTCCATCATAGCCCCTCCTACACTATAAATCCAAATAGTGTACTATATTTGAAAAAACTAAGGATCAAAATGGGGATTACATATTATTCTAGAGTACATATGGTTCCATTCCAATCAACTCAGATGGGACCATATGTACTCCAGAGTGATATGTAATTCTTGTTTGTCTCCACACTATTTAGTGACTAGTGATGGTGATGGGTGGCAGGTGATGCTCAATACAGTAGGAAAAAAACCTGAAACGGCGCACCACAGTTTACCTAAAATGTTATGCTTATTATATCAGTGTACATATGAAAATAAATTAAAAAACTTCCAGTTAACACATATCTCATTGTAGGAGTTGACCCAGAAAATTCTGGACCTTTTCGGATGCCACTTGCAAGATTCTCTGAAAGCCAAGCAACTAATGCCTGAACAGCAGCGGAGGGTGAAATGGGACAGTGAGAGGATGTGGCGAGTCTACTCCAGCATCACCCCGCCGCACATGGCTACGACCAGTAAAGGCATGGAGATAAACTACATGAGGGCATTAGTGGATTTGCTGCTGCATGTTTTGGTGCCATCCCCTCACTTAGAAACCCGCAGTGGGCGCTTTGTAGTCGGCGAGCTCATCACCTCCAATGTAATGCTCCCGCTGATAGACAAACTGTCTGACCCTGACTGGTTAAACCTCTTTGTGATAGCATTATTTGGACAAACCAGCACACAACCAGATGCCGTTGATGGAAAAATACAAAATATAGCACCACCCCTACCGGCTGTTGAATCCGCGCCTACTCTGTGTGACTTGACTCAAGAACTGCAGCAAAATATTGAGTTAGAGACGGCAATATACAGACAAGTGTCCAATAATGCAGAGATGCCTTCGCCAGAGCTCACTGGGTTTGATGAAGTTGACTGTAATGATTTGGACAACCCGCAAAGCACAGAAGAAGATGAAACGGTACAACCCTTTTTGAGACATTACCTGCGTGGAAGTAAATCAAACCCATTTTACCAAGAGACCGACTCTGATTTAGACTCCCCATTGACCGACTATCAACAAAGCTCCCTTGATTCCTTGACCGGCCAGGAAGAGGGCGCTAAGAACAATGGGACTGACTTGGAAAATGCACTAGACGGCTCTTGCCCAAAGGTTTTGGTAAATTCACAGCCTGTAGAAGACACTAATTGTTTATTGAAAACTGAAGATATAACTAACAGCAATCAGGATTTAGACAAGGAGGGGATTATGCCACCATTGAACTCCAACAGAGAGCTCCCTCTGGGGGTAGACCAGGCCGGATTGATGAGCCCAAATGAGCTGACTGCAGTGAGTCCATCCCAAATCACCTCTCCCTTGGGCTCGTTCAGTTTCGAGCCCCTGAGCAGCCCTGAAGGACCAATCATCATCCAGAACTTGCGCATCACCGGCACAATCACTGCCAAGGAGCACCGCGGCACCGGCTCACACCCCTACACCCTCTACACTATCAAAGTAATCATATCAATTTATTAGCTACATTATCCATTTTCAAACAGCATGGAGAGACCCTACAATGTGTAATATCCCCAATATGACTGTCCTGTTTTTTAGTACGAGACAGCGATGGGGTGTGAAAACCAAGAAAGCATGCAGCCAATCTCCGAAGAGGCAGAAGCGCCGACAGGTTCTGATAGTCCCTCAGCAATTCAACAAATTGCGTACCACATGGTCAACAGACGATACAGCGAGTTCCTGAACCTGCAGACGCGACTGGAGGAGAGGGCCGACCTCAGGAAACTCATCAAAGGTACAATTCACATGCTTTTTTCAATAGTAACTTGCATTGCCCATAATATTTACTGGGTTTCAGGGGTGAAGGGTCCTAAGAAAATATTTCCTGACATGCCATTTGGAAACATGGACAGCGACAAGATTGAGGCCAGGAAAGGATTGCTGGAGACTTTTTTGAAAGTTTGTGCATTTAAGATATTTTTCAGAAATGTCAAATATATTGCCAACTTGTCAAATGTGTTTTTTGTCTTTCACAGCAACTTTGTACCATTCCTGAGATCGCCAACAGTGAGGAGATGCAGGAGTTTCTGGCTCTCAATACAGATGCCAGGATTGCCTTCGTAAAGAAGCCTTTTATAACATCTCGTTTAGACAAGGTGTTTTTTGTTTTTGTTCCAAATCCTCTTAAGATTTACAAGGTCAACATCACTTAACCTATGTGTGTTCATAGATTGTGGTGAATGCAATTGTGGATACACTGAAGACGGCCTTTCCTCGCTCTGAACCTCAGAGTCCCACAGATGACGCAGATGAGATAGATGTTGTCAGAATGGCAACGGACAAGAAAAACAAGTATGCCTCTAGATACTGCTTTACCAGGAAATGTTCTTTTGGAATTTAAAGTTTGATCGGATTGAACAAAATGTAGTCTAATGCTCTGTTGTTTTTTTCAGGTCTCGACTGAAGTTTTCCACCAAAAATGTCCCATTGATGAATGGCTCAGATGTCAGACCGACACCACTGTTCAGCCTTGACCAGACTCGCACTGTAAGTTAGTGTTTTAAATTTGACTTTGCGATTAGGGCTGCAACTTTTGCCATGTATTGCAATTGCGTTTATAATTGCAACGATGCTTTAAAATACAGATTGAGTTTACAATGCACCTTTTGAAGAGGTCCGAAAGCATTTGGGTTTGACTGAAATATTCACAGCTAAACAAATACAAGAATTACCTGTATGGTATATTTCAGAATGTGTGGGCTTTGAGAACCTGGTGGAGTGATCTCTCGCTGGTTCCCAGAGTCAGGACTACACAGTGAGGTTGCTGTTCAGTTAATAACTAAAATACTGAACAGGCCTCTACAATGTTCAAATCCAGGCTGAATACGGTTCTATGTGGATTTGACAACCGAAAGTATTTTATCTGCACTTCACTTTTCATTTATTTTTATAATTTGGTTTTATGGGTTTTATTTTCCTTCATGTCATTTTATGCAGCCTACTTTTAATACAGTGGGGAAAAAAAATGTAGTCAGCCACAATTGTGCAAGTTCTGCTACTTAAAAAGATGAGAGAGGCCTGTAATTTTCATCATAGGTAGACCTCAACTATGAGAGACAAAATGAGAAAAAAAAATCACATTGTCTGATTTTTAAAGAATTTATTTGCAAATATGGTGGAAAATTAGTATTTGGTCATCTACAAACAAGCAAGATTTCTGGCTCTCACAGAGCTGTAACTTCTTTAAGAGGCTCCTCTGTCCTCCACTCGTTACCTGTATTAATGGCACCTGTTTGAACTCGTTATCAGTATAAAAAACACCTGTCCACGACCTCAAACAGTCACACTCCAAACTCCACTATGGCCAAGACCAAAGAGCTGTCAAAGGACACCAGAAACAAAATTGTAGACCTGCACCCGGCTGAGAAGACTGAATCTGCAATAGGTAAGCAGCTTGGTGTGAAGAAATCGACTGTGGGAGCAATTATTAGCAAATGGAAGACCTACAAGACCACTGATAATCTCCCTTGATCTGGGGCTCCACGCAAGATCTCACCCCGTGGGGTCAAAATGATCACAAGAACGGTGAGCAAAAATCCCAGAACCACACGGGGAACCTAGTGAACGACCTGCAGAGAGCTGGGACCAAAGTACCAAAGGCTACCATCAGTAACACACTACGCCGTCAGGGACTCAAATCCTACAGTGCCAAACGTGTCCCCCTGCTTAAGCCAGTACATGTCCAGGCCCGTCTGAAGTTTGCTAGAGAGGATTTTTGATGATCCAGAAGAGGATTGGGAAAATGTCATATGGTCAGATGAAACCAAAATAGATAATTTTGGAAAAAACTCAACTCCTCGTGTTTGGAGGAGAGTTGCATCCAAACAACACCATACCTACTGTGAAGCATGGGGGTGGAAACATCATGCTTTGGGGCTGTTTTTCTGCAAAGGGACCAGGACGACTGATCCGTGTAAAGGACGGATTGAGTGGGGCCATATATGGTGAGATTTTGAGAGAAAACCTCTTTCCATCAGCAAGGGCATTGAAGATGAAACGTGTCTGGGTCTTTCAGCATGACAATAATCCAAAACACACCGCCCGGGCAACGAAGGAGTGGCTTCCTAAGAAGCATTTCAAGGTCCTGGAGTGGCCTAGCCAGTCTCCAGATCTCAACCTCATAGAAAATCTTTGAGGGAGTTGAAAGTGCCCCAAAACATCACTGCTCTAGAGGAGATCTGCATGGAGGAATGGGCCAAAATACCTTGTGAAGACTTACAGAAAACCTTTGACCTCTGTCATTGCCAAAAAAGGGAATATAACAAAGTATTGAGATTAACTTTTGTTATTGACCAAATACTTATTTTCCACCATAATTTGCAAATAACAATGGGATTTTCTGGATTTTTTTTTTCACATTTTGTCTCTCATAGTTGAGGTGTATCTATGATGAAAATTACAGGCCTCTCTCATCTTTTTAAGTGGGAGAACTTGCACAATTGTGGCTGACTATATACTTTTTTTCCCCCACTGTACATTCCTGTTTGTAAGGCACTTTGAATTACTTTGTGACAAATTGTGCTGTACAAATAAGCTTGCCTTGCCTAGCCTTACTGTCTAAATAACTGCACTCATTACCATTTTCCATTTTTCAACCCCTTTGCAGGTATTCAATGGCATGACGCTGGGAGATCTTGAAGCCTTTATCAGTGATCGAGAGAGACTAGCCTTAAGACAAGACTCGTACACCGCTGAGAGCCCCATTGCCTCAGAAACAGCTCCTTTTTCAGACTCAAGGGAGAAGGCTGTTGAAGAATCTGGTAAGAACATCAAGTCTTTTGGTTTAATGGAATGTATCAATGAGGTTTAATTGCAGCCAACTGTGAAAGGAAATCTTAATCTCTTTAGTATTAGCTCTTAATGCTTGTGTAGCTAATCCTGATTTTTCTGGCTCGGTTTCCTGTGCCTGACCAATCACATGACTTACGACCCACACTGTCGCCGTACTTCCTCTAAGACTTAAACTCAGTCACTTTCTGTTCAGGAACCGTGTGACTTCGAACTGCGGTTAACATCTTTCCAAACAGCTGAAACATGGGACGTAGATTGAACATGTGGCGAAAAGTAAATTCTAAAAACACCAGTGATTTATGTTTTAATTTTGTTTTACTTGAAGTATATAAGTGGAGCAATTAGTTCACTTTGTGATTGAAGTGTAAAATTTGTCCTAAATGGTGCCTAGAACATTTTTTAAAAGCCCGTTAGTAAGGAATAGCATTTCCTACTCGCCCTGGTACTCTCTTTGGTTAATTCATAATTATAATAATTCATTTGTGTGTGGAGTTTGCATGTTCTCTTCGTACCTTCACATGTTTCTATGTGCTCAGGTTTCCCCTCATCAACAGTTGTGTTTCTGATTTTTATTTTACTAAGGACTGTATTTTAGATTCATTTATCATGAATGATTTTATGGGTATGAATGGGGAAGAGTAATTATAATTTTAACATGACTTGCACAGCTTATGCAAGCTCTATCAGAGTTTTGCTGTATTTTGAACAATGAAAATAAATCTATCTATCTATCTTTAAGGTAAGGTACTATGGAAGATTTTTTGTGTCGTCACATTGTGAATCTTTGAATTTTACGCTTTGAATTTTTTTAACACTGAAAAACCGTCTTTGAATTTTTTTGTCTCCAAACTTCAGTCACAAAATTTTCAGTTCAGTGTTTTACATTTGAAATGAAAATTTCACCTTTTAAATATTCACATTATTATTTTTCAACACATCAAATACAACTGTCTAAATTCAGAGTGTAAAATTCGAAGTAAAAAAAAAATTAAATAGAAAAATTCACTCATAAAATATTCAATGAAAAAAAAATTCAAGCTCTTAAATTCAACACAAGAAATTCAGAGTGTGAAATTCGCAGTGAAAAATTTCGCAGTAAAGTTCCTGGACATCAAGACCTGAGCAATCGATCAGAGTGAGTCAAAACCAACCTCGGGTTCAACAGGAAACTGTACAAGGACCAATCAAAATGTTCAGATTTGACTTGTTAAAGAGGCACTAAACCCCAAATCAACTTTTATTTAGCTGAGAATCGGTTAAAGTTGGTGTCTCATAGAGCTGGCTACAGGTCCTTGTCACTATTTTGACATGGCAGTGCATATCAGTAGAAATCTTATTTTACTGCTAAAAAACGTCAGTGTTGCTCCCTCTTCAGTTTGAACGACGACAACGCATGTGTCGTCGTAATTCCCATTGGAATTGGCTCTCACCGGCATGTATGACAAGGCAGCGTTCATGCCTACGTCAGCAGTCTGCACCAATGGGATGTCAGTGTCGCACAGAGACTGACGCGCACACGAGGAGGACTTTGAAGAAATCTACAGACTGCACACTAGGGGGCGGCAAAGTTGCACATCACGTTCATAA
>OMNZ01051303.1:0-13408 GCA_900303255.1 Lesueurigobius sanzi
GACATCTCCACTTTAGCTCCTATAGACTCCAAAGTGTCCAGTCTTACTTACCGTACCTCTGAAGGTTTCTCCAGATTTTTTAATATTGAGTTATTGAGACTTACTGACTGAGTTTTGAATCTTAACAAACAAGAAAAAAATAGAATTTGTACAGATTTATTCACTGATAACTAGTTTATAACTAGTTTGAAACTAATATATTAACAAAATAAAACCATGCATTTCAATTCGGCTGTGTCTAATATTTACATTTTGTTGCTGAAAATACTGTATTTTCCGGACTATAAGTCGCACTTTTTCTCATAGTTTGGCTGGTCCTGTGACTTATACTCAGGTGCGAATTATAGTATATGAAATAATATGTAACATACCAGACACCTTTTCAGTTCATTGTTTATGCTTTGTGTAGCTGAATAACCATCACTGTGTTATGTTGATGCTCCTTTAGGAACAGGGAAATCTTTAAGGTTGGGGTTAGGGCTAGATTTAGGGTTAGGTTTAGATATATTTTCAGACAAACCAACTCATAGATCTATCCAAAATTACAGCAGACTGTTCCCTGTTTCTCAACTTAATTTTTGTCACAACATGTCAAATTTTTCAAAGCAGACTGTCCCTCCCCTTGTCCAGCAAAACTGACCCGATTGGCTGGCTGTAACATTGGTCCTGGGCAAACAACTTTGACAGTGGTCCTGGACTCTAAATTACTTGGTGATATCAGATCATCCATGTTATGTTAGCATACCGTACACCCATTCAGCCTGTTGTTCTCTATTCTATTGTTATTATTATAAAATTAAATGTCTGTTCTTGGTCTCGGATGTTGTAAAATAAATTTCCCCTCCAAAAATGCGACTTATAGTCCAGTGCGACATATATGTTTTTTTCTTCTTCATTATGCATTTTTTGGCAGGTGCGACTTATACTCCAGAAAATACGGTAGACTGTTTTGGCCATTTTTACACATAAATTGCCATATTTTTTAATATGAACATAAAATGACATACAATACATTTTTTTCTCATATTGATGTCAGTAATTTACAGCAAAAAATTTGAAATGGATATCACTCAATTAATTTTTTTCCCAATTCCCTGGCAGTGTTAATAGATATTGAAATACAAGAGCACAACGTACAGCAGGAAATGCGCTTCTATTCAAAAAATCTTTTTAGTAATTCCCTTCAATCAAATTCAACCTTTCGTGTCTGCCTGCTACTTACAATTCTGAATGGTGCCTGACTAGTCATTTCCCCGTGTTCTAACCTAATCTGCCTTACATTTCATTGTGCACGAAGGGGACTTTTCAGAGGAAATATGTGGCCTCCTTTCATAAACAACTATGACACAAAGATGCACAGCCTGGAGTTGTTATGATGCACTCGTACATTTGTTCTCTTCCTCTCTCCTCCCTCTGCATCTCAAGCGGTTAATCGTAAGCGCATCGAAATCGCAATTTGAGCAAATCAGAAAAGCTGCCATTGTTTCGGTCTTGATGTGGATCTATTTATGTGTAAGACTTGATAATCCTTTAGTTTATATCGCTACAAACATGTTTTTTCACTTATTAATAGTTAAGTTTAGTCTCCCGGATGTGGTCACGATGTGTACGGTGAGCTGCATTTTGAATTAAAACAAATCAATAAGTTAAATAGGCTAAATATTGCAGTTAGATGTTTTCCTGTCACATGTATTTCCCCCCAAAATCGTGCAGCCCCATGACTCTCCAGATCCCACCGCTTACTCCTCTTATCCCTGCGCCGTCTCCCCAAAAATCTTGCCCTAGTTCACAGTTCTCCTTGGCTTTCTCCAGACACCCATCCTCTTCAAACGGGGTTCAGAGTACAAAGCCCTGGCAGTCCCTGGCAACTCGCTCCATAACAAAAGTCTACTTGAGGGTTTCAGCATCCTGTAATTCATATTTTCTCGACAAGTGGATAGTGTCACTGCTCGCCTGGGGTTACAACAGAGATGAGCACTTTTCACAAAAAAAAAATCCCATTTAGATCAAAGTGACAGCGATCTTTAAAAAGAAGCCCATAGAACATTCCCTCTGTATCTTGTCACTGCTCACAGATAGGAAATGCTGAGGAGATCAGAGGGAGTGGCTAAGTGTGACAGGAGCCCCAAAGTAACAGCAGGCTCAGGTGTGAATATAGATTATTTATAGGCGACATACTTAAAATAACAATAATCACAGTAAAGAATTTTAGAGTTAAATGGGTCTCTATTGTGTGCAATCATACTGCTCAGAATCATCAGGGGAGAGCACAGGATAAGTGCTGAAGGGCCACTTGTTGGGCCCCTGTTTTACATGCTTTCAAGGAGATTAATGTGCATCTCATGAAAATCATGTTAAATATTGTTTTTCTTTTCTTTCTGGTGTGATAAAATGTTCCAGAAGTTGATTGCACCAGTATTTGAATGTAATACAATGATGCTTTCTGTGTTGTGTTGAAAATAACCACAGATGCCTGGGGAGTAAGTCATGAGACAGTTGTCTACAACGTGTGCATGTTCTTGTTTAACTCGACAAATGGAAAATGCAGATAAAAATGTGTGATACTGCAGAGTCGATTGGACACTTTTTGTGCAGGTTAAAAGGTGAACCAGGCCAAACTTTGCTGTGGTACTTGGGAAATGTGGGTTACATTTTAACCAGTTGTGAATGTTGGTGACTCTGAGGAAAGAGTACAAACAGAGAGAGGAAAAAGGAAGCGTATGGCTCATGGTCGAGGTCAAGGCCTTTTCGTCCTGACAGGAGTGAAGCTATGACTGCTGCTTTGTCTGTAGGTCTCACTCACAAACCAAATGAATGAGGGGTAAAACTTAATGGTGTGTGTGTTTTTCCACTGTACAAACTGCACAAGTGTTTGGCACTGCCCACCACCAAGCTCTCAGCTTGTCATCATGTTACTTTTTAGACTTACACACTTTATTCAATTTCATACACACCCATGTGAATAGTTTACAAGACTATTTCAGATCTCACAACTGTCAACTGCTGTATCCAGTAAAGCCACTTTGGGTCTAAGATACAGACCTGTGAAAAGCCAGTTTGATTCAGGAACTTAACTTAACTCATATTCATGTGATGTATAAGCCCAAATGATTACTATATTATTTAGAGGCAAATAGGTCATGTCATTGTGTAAGAGCTTTAATAAGCATTTACATGAACAGTCTTTACCTTATCTTTTGCACAATGACCATTGTTTTTCTGCTCATGTCGCCTGTGGCGCTGCTCCATCACCGGGAGCAACACTCAGTTTCCTGCCCGGGTCTGTGGCTCCAGCCCCGGGACAGAGGCACCATTGAGCCGCGGCAGCCTCCAACAGCGCTGCTTCCAACGCGGCACTATTGAGTTGGGCTCAGATTGCATCACTCTGCCGTGCTTTACCGGCGGATGCCTCTCCTTCAGCCGCGCGCTATTACGCTCGGCGCACACACCGGAGTACGTAGACACGCGCATGACGTCAGACAGCCGTTACCCCGTTAAACCGGGACGATTACCTCAGCCCGGTACAGCTCATCACGAACTTTGGGAACAGTAGCTAAATAAAACTGCAGTTGTGTAAATAAATATCCGTCTGACTTGGTGCTTTGCTGCAACAGTTTATTACATCCAGCAGCGCTCGTGCAGTGCCATGCCCCATATGTTTTGTTTATAGTCTACAACTCTCCATACACTGTCCTCATTTTCAAAAGCGGACTCAACTAGACTTTCCCCTTTTCTGTTGACAGACCCAGACTATGGCTGGAGCAGTTTTGGTCAAGTCTGAACAAAGCAAACTTTTACTCACCGCTTTGTCGTTTGGATTCCATTTAGCTGCAGCTCTACAGTCTCCGTGGCCCCGCAGATTTTCTGTAACAATACCTCGGTTGTTTCATTCAAAAGTGACTTTTATCAACATACTTTTATTAACATACGGGGCGTGTTCTGGACAGGCAGCAGAGCTGTGTAGCCTCCGTGCGGCCGTGACTCACTTCGGCCAAAGCTGCTCCCAGGTTTACTCCAGATCTGCTCGGTCCTGGCGCAGGGTCCTAAAGCCGGTCCTATTCAGGGACAACCACAACAGTGAAGTTACACTGTACCTTTGTCAGAGGCAGGTGAATGAATGCAGTCAGCATCAGCCTGCTCACTTTACGATCATCTGTTTGGAACATTACATGACTAATGACATGTTTACAGCATGTAATTCCCACCAGAGAATAAATGTTGGAGATAATTTCATACAACAACTTCATGCAAAAATCAACAGCCAAAAGCAACAACTACATAACAATTGTAATATATTGTTTATTACACATTTTGTTGAAAAAACACAACTTTCACCATACATCAGTGAACAATGTTAATTGTAGCACAATATATAAACTACATGTAACAACCTAAATAAATATAAAACTTTAGCCTAACTGTTGACAAAACAAAGTGAAATAATGTGGAACGGTAAAGTTAAAACAGCATGGACTGCAGGGACTTGCGAACTGCGGCCATCTCCTGCTGTTGCTGTGAACATCAGAAAAAGCAAGTCTTAAAACCATTTACTTCATCTTTTTACATCCAGTCCAGTGTGAAAACAGCATCAGTAGCTCTGAAGGCAGAGCTGTTCACTCATAATAATAATAATAATAATAATAATAATAATAATAATGATGATGCATCGGTTTTACATAGAGCTTTTCTGGACACTCAAAGACACTCAACATGGCATTATTCATTCACTCCAGACTCAGTGGTGGTAAACTACTACTGTAGCCACAGCTGCCCTGGGTGGACACAACATTCAGACAGGCTGTGGGGGAAGTGTCTTGCCCAAGGACACAACAGCAGTCTGCACCACCTGCAGGAGCTGGGATTCAAATGGGATGTGGTTTTAATCCCAAATCTCTGATTATACTGATGTTGTGCTTTTGAGCAAGACATGTTACCAGTGTGCCAGTGTTGTGAGAGTGAATGGCTAATTAGTCCTTTTACTGTATTTGGGTGCCCATGAAAGAAAGTGCTATTTCTAAAAAGGTCCACCTGGACTGACCGTGTTCATGAGGATCTTCTTCTGAAGAGAGGCCATCTCTTTCTTCAGCTCCTGTTGCGCCCCCTGCAGGAAGGTCTCATGGCTCTTCTCCATCTCCTCCATGTTCTGAGAAAGAAACATCAGAGAAAATCCATCGGTGTAAATATATTATTCAGGATTCACAGTCAGTAGAGAGTTCAAAGTTCTGTTTGTATTTGTTTTTCAGCCAGGGTCTTGGTGTTTTTGATGTTAATGACAGTTCAGTAGTATCTCTCTAGCTCAGTTAAATTGTTCTTTACTTCTAGTTGCAAAACATTAAGACAATTTAAATGTACAAAGTACAATGCGTCATCAATGTTGAGAAGATGTTTCCCGTACCTTCACAAATTGCTCATACAACTCTCTGACTATCTTCAATTTCTGGTTTTGTACCACTCTGGCCTGCTGTAGGACTTTTTGCTGCTGCCTCAACAGATTCTGAAAAATAAAAGCAGAATTATATTAAAATAACATCAAACATTAAAAACAGAAAAAGACGCAGAAGGTTTCCGTTCACAGTTGGAGTATAAAACCTGTATCCCATAATCCCACCGTACAGAAATGAAATCAACCTTGAAGCAGAGATTGCTACTTTGCATATCAATAATACAGACACTAGCTCCCACACTCCAGCTGATGCATATTTAAGTCACATTAAGGGAAACCTCTTGGTGAGAACTGACATTGAACCTCTCCTCTTGCTCCTCTGCTCTCTGCGCCTCGGCCTCCCACTGTTGCAGAGCGGTGGAGAACTGCTGCGAGTACTGCTGTGTCAGCTGCTGTCTGAGAGATACACACAGGACACGCTGTTGACACTCACTACTATCACATTAGTGCTAGAGGTGAGCAGTCGGGGGTTAGTCGATATTATAAACTGTGATAGGATCACGACATAACACGATACAGAAGTTTGTGATTGATGAACAAACCATTCTTATTAAATTACACCACAAAAACATCACAGTGAATGCTTTTGAACAATATTAAATGTATGTAATGTATAATGATGTATTACAAAGTGCTATATAAAGTTGTGAAACCAAACCAGACAGACAATAAGAACACTCTTTTGAAAATAGTATACTATTTAAGATGCAACAAAGATTTAAACATATTTCAAGTAGAATAAATAAGAGTTTTGTAATAATAGTTGTATTTTTGATAGATCTTTCTTGATACCTCTGTAAATGATTGCTGTTCCACAGCTGCTCCAGTTTTTGTTGACTTCCCTTCATGTAGTTTTTGGTCAAAGCCTCCAGACGTTTCTTCTTGGCCTGGACTGACTTGCTAATATCAGCTGCAAACAGAAACACACACAGGCAGTTTGTGTAGCCAGTAGCTACAGTAAAAAGCTAATTACATTTGTTAGACAACAAAACTGGCAGTGACAACCTTCATTCAGAATAAGCCATATCCTGGCCGCACCCTAGTAATTTACATCTTTATGCAAGTTCTGTTTTCATCGCTTATTAGAAGACCTGCACACATTGGCAGCTCTCCTAAATTGCTATTTAGGTTTTACGATACTTGCTAACAGAAACCATTCAAATTGCAATTATATTGTCACAATTATAATTAATTGTGTAGTCCTAATAAGTACAATTCATAGTCCTTGACACCAAAAACAAACAAACCAAGAAGGAAACATTACATTACCTCCAAACTTCTCTATCATAGACATGACCTCATTTCTAAAGGAAGAGCAAAACACATTCATTAATATCTTATTTGTATTGTCATCATTTATGAAGCAAACAGACTTATCATGGCTATGGTCATCCAACAATAAACCATTTGAGTAGAAACAGTGCACTGTAACCACTAAACCTTTGTTGATGGAGCGTTAGCCTCAAAGATCATATTCGTATCATACATGTATTTTTTATTGATTTTATTGAGACCTACCCCATCACTAAAGGCTCCTCTTCATCAAAATCAGCAGCAGGACGTTTTTTGGCTAATTTGTCCACAACTGGGATCTCATCTGGGAAATAAATAAAACATTGTGAATGCTTGAAGAGCTAGCTTAACATTTAGCATGAATTAGCTGCTAGGTCATTTAGCTCCATTGCCTTCTCTGGTCTCGTCCTCGGAACCACTCAGCTCTTTCTTCACTTCGTCTTCTGTAAAATCGAACAACTTGGCCTTATCCGACTTGTCATCCACGTGTTTTTTCTTCATTTGTCTTCTAGTGGACGACATGTTTAGTTAAGGGTCTTGGATTACTCAGATCTTCTGTTCTTAGACGAGACGATCTTGCTGTGGTCAAAATTCCCGCCAGAAGAGAGCGCTTACTGCTTTGTGATTGGTTAAAAACACTTCGCTCTCTATTTTTATATTTTATGTAATTTTTCGTGATTCATGAGATGTAATTTATAAAAGTGTCCCCCCGAAGATTTTTTATTTATTTATTGTAAATCTAATCTTAATGCTGGCCAAATTTCATATTCATACCTGTAAATCAGGCATATCCAAAGTGCGAAATGCGGCCCTCAGACCGATTTTTGGTGGCCCTCAAGCCTCTTAAACACCAGAGATGGTACTTTTTTTTTTTTTTTTTTACTGTATAATCTTAATAATTCCATACACTTAAAGCTCAAAAAGTAATATTTATTGAGAGACATGGCTCCAAGCCTAAATAAAGGTGTGGGACATGGTTTAAACCTCTCTTATATAATGTTTTGAATGCACTGACGACGGATCTGTGGCCCTTCATGCTTTATACATGTCAATAATATGCGGCTCTTGGTGAAAAAAAGTTTGGACATTTTGCTGTAAATACTTGCACCAAAAGCCCAAACTTGCTGTATTTGAGTCAATACTGTGCTCTTATTTGACCTTGATTTTTTTTGTACTGAAGCCCAGAAGGAAATTGTATAAGGAAGGAATTCTGGAAGGAAATGTATAAAAAAGTTTTTTTTTTTTCATTTATTTTGACAATTGAAGCCATTGTATGTGTGAGCCTAAAGCCTTGTTCTTACAGATCCTTGTATAGCCTATTTTCAATACAGCATCATAGGGGTATACACAAAGGGGAGGCAAAATATCCAATTTGGATAGTACATTTTGATCAAGGTTAGCCATGATAATCGCCAGTGTGTAAGAAAGTTATTCAAGCTCTCCACATGAATATACAGCAGAGATTCCAAATGTGTGTTTTTATTCTGGACAGATACTGCCTTATAGTGAAATACAGTCATGGACTAAAGTGTTCAGGGGTGCCACCCCTTTCACACCTTTTTTTTCTCCATTAAATAAATAAAGTATTTCTCCCAGAAAGTTACTGCAATTACACACCTTTTGGTATATTTGTTCATTTCCTTTGAGTGCACAAACTACCTGTCGAAGTTTGGATGAGATGAAACTCTATGGCAGGAGACCCACTGCTGACAGTACACAGCAGCCAGCCTGTACTGTGAGCCTGCAGCTACAGCTTGAATTTCTTTAAAAGTACTTTGAGTCTGCTTATCCACCATCCGGACTATTCTGCGTTGCATCCTTTCATCAGTTTTTGCCGTCTGTCCACGTCCAGGGAGTTAGCTGTAGTGCGATGGGGCGGAAAGTCTTTCATTTTGTGGCGTGCTGTGGACAAAGGATAATTAATTAAGATCTCTGGAGATAAACTTTGAACCTTGATGCTGTTAATGTTTATCCACAATTTTGGTTCTCAAGTCATCTGACGGTTTTCTTCTCCTCTTTCTGTTCTCCATTCTTAGTATGACAGGCACAGACACACAATGCAAAGATTAAGTCAACTTCTCTCCTTTCCATCTTATTCCAGATATGATTTTTACACTGTCCACACATGTTACTTGCCACAGATAGGTCGACACAAGCATCAGATGCTTGAAACAAAATGAATCACCCACAATTTTGAGAGGGTGGCAATACATTTGTCATTTTTGCTGCTTGCTTTCACTGTTCTACAAAGGAAATGAACAGATAGATGAATAATAACACAAAAATCTGAGTTTACCCTTGAAATCATAATGAAACAGAAACTACTTAAATGTCCCTGATCTAACGTTTACATGACCTTCAACAACTGCCAGGAAAATGGTTCAGGAGCAAAGAAAAACTGACTTCAGCTGAAATACAGGACTCTCTGAAAGTGAGATGCACAATATGTAAACTTTTGATCAGGGACATTTGTCTCATTTCTAGTTGAAAAGCATAAACAGTTTTTTTTTTTTTACAATAAATGGCTTCACGCAACCACTGACCATGAGTGAAATGCAAGTTTTTGTATTCTATGATAAATGGGCAAAATTTGTGGACCTAATAAAGATCTTATCTTAGCTTAAATATTTCATTTAATGGAAAAAGTTAAGGGGTGCCAACAATTTCATCGATGACTGTCTATTTGACTTTAAACAAGTGAATACCACGTCAATGAACACTGCCACACAAATTATTTCAAACTTTTTATTTAAAAAGTGAGAGGTGATTTTGCGACGTGTGAATGTCCCACTCCAAACACTTGGATCGCACACTGTTGTGGTGATTTTAATGTTTTTACACTCCCACACGCAGTCAGGCCTCGAAATAGGCTACAATTCTGTTTTCTTGTTTAGATTCTAATAATTTAATAATTATTATTATTTCTCACTCTGCACCAAAACAACCTACCCACCTCTCTACTTGCCCTCTCCTCATCTCTCTAGCACACATTAAAATACAGTGTAATTATTCTCTGCACGAATCCACTCAAATATGACGTTTCCAGAGCCTTCTTGTCCTCCTTCGCCACCTTCAGTCCTCTTGACCCCAATTCTTCTATAATTACTTCATAACTCTGCCTTCATGTTCAATTCCACACTGGTCTCTCCTCTTCCTTCAAATGCAGTTTTTTGGCAGCAGATTTTATGTGAATGAAAGGATGTTGGACACAGCATTCACATAGAACAAATGTGAGTGTTGGTGACAGAGAATCAGAGGTGAGCAGTGGTGGAAGAAGCACTCAATATTCTATTGCACATACAGGACCAAGAATTGACTTACAAGTATCAGATTAAAGTAAAATTATAAAAGTATCCATTGTAAAAAGTACTTTATAAGTAAAAAGTAAAAGTATTTTCAAGAGTTTAATGTGCTGGATTTTTTTTAATCCTTTGAATCAAACCAGGTCTTAACGAGTAAACCACTAACTCAGGTCTGAAGCAGGTCTAAACCAGGAATAAACCAGGTCTAAACAAGGTCTAAACCAGATCTAAACCAAGTCTAAACCAGGACTAAACAAGGTCTAAACCTATGGCTGGGCAAAAAAACCAAACAAAAAAAGTAAGTCTCTAGCCCATTCCTGTCAGGAGTTATGACATTTTAAAGAAATCATTAAAATGCTCAATCCAGCCACTAGGGGGCAGCCAAGAATTTTAAAAAAGGAAGGAATTCCACACCTGTCCAGCAGAGGGCACTGACATATTTTATGGCCTTTGCTCTGCCTGATCTTGTCAGATTTCTGTAGTAGGCCCGCCCACCTGGCCCAGATCAGATATCATTGAATTCCATATTATATTGGACACAAAAAAATAAAATAAATCACATCTGAATTAAAAAAAAAAAAGAAAAACAAGAACTGGACTCTTAGACTTAGTCATTTTAAGTGCTTTAAAAAAAAGCAAAGTAAAAAGAAAATCGAATTTCTATCTAAACCAGGTCTAAACCAGGACTAAACCAGGACTAAACCAGGACTAAACCAGGTATATACCAAGTCTAAACCTTATCTAAACTATGTCTAAAGTAGTAAACCACTAAACCAAGTCTAAACTTGGACGAAACCAGTTCATCGTATAGAGGTCATTTTGAAAATAAAATACTTTTACAATTTTAAAATGTAGTTGAGTAGAAAGTACAGATACAGGGTCCAACATGTAACAAAGTAAAGTACATCATAAAATGTACTTAAGTAAAGTAAAAGTACCTATGTTTGTGAAGGTTCTCAGTCGTACAGGAGTTTTCCATCGTAGGCAAAAATTCTTCAGTCTTCATCTACAGAGTACAGATGAAGACTGAAGAATTTTTGCCTAAAAGTACCTATATTTTCTTTTTACTTTTTACCTGTACTTGTACATTTTACTTTGTCACTTCCCACCACTGGAGGTGAGTAGTGACCCGCTACTCAGTAATGTTTTAGAAATAATTGTATTTATTTGAGTAGTTTTATCACACAGTACTTTTGTTAACTTCTACTTGAGTAAGATTTCTTTAAAGCAGCGTTACTCTTACCTGAGTAAATATTCTAGCTTCTCTACCCACCTCTGTCCATTCACTGTGGCCACAAGACATCTAAACCCGGCCTTGCTTGAGTGGTATAGTGGAGTTAATATTAACAGTTGAAGTTGGTCATAACATAAAAAATGTAGATATCTGACAAACCTTATCTACATCGGAAATAAATGAGTTATATAATAAGTTATACGTGTCGTTTGCATTGCTGATGTTGCCAGTCATCACATCAATAAATACATCTTCACTGTACAGCCATATTCAAATCATATGGCTCTAGTAAACAACCATTCAAAGAAACATTTTACATTTAGTTTGATGAGAACAAAAAGCAATAACGCGGTGTCCCATCACTGCCCTCTAGCGGTCACACATGGAAACTCCTCATAAATGTCAGGATGTGGTAACAGGATGACTCACGTGTTGCTCAGCTCCTTCTCACTTTCATGTTTTGACAGATCACTCATGTATTGCTTGAAAAGTCACGGACAGGAAGTCAAACTATCAAAGTGCGTCCCTCGTGCTGCTCCAGGGGCCAGTGAGTGTGTTCCTGCTTTGGGGAAACTTTACTCCCGAGTTGTTCAGAAAAGCCGGACTTGTTTCTTGAGCTCGTTCTTCTTCCACTGAGCCAGGCGGTCGAAGGCAGACATGGGGATCCCGAAGACTCTGTGGAACTCCTCCGGGGAGAGATGGCGCTGGAAAACATTCATAATTGAATGTTACATTTCATTTTAGTCCCATGTTCATTTCCAAAGAACTAAGAAACCATTAAAGAGGAGAAGAACATCAGAAAAAGTTAAACAATCTAGATCAAATGAGAGACTAAAACTACTCCAAGTCATTGACCCAAATTACGTTCAACACATGTGAAGTAAAGTGCGGTGGGACAAGTAATGGCTTCTGTTGGGGCATAAGGAATATGAAATGTATGAAGTTGAATACATTTATTTTATCCCAATAATCACACTTTTTACGGCGCAACAGGACCGTGAAACATCGGTCCAAACAGGAATCAATATCTGCCTCAAAGCCCAGTGCATTACCTCAAGTCTGGCCCGGTCCACATCACTGGGGAGGCTCTGCTCTCCTCTGACAGACACCACCAAAGCTTCATACGGGTAGATCTAACAGAGAGAGAGAGGGAGAGAGGGAGAGAGACGGATGGAGGGAGGGAGGGAAGGAGGGAGGAGAGATGAGTCTTAGAAAAGTCTTTGATGTAAACGGTGTCACTGTCAGATTAGACCAGAGAGTTTCAGCACCATGGAGAGTAATAGACACTACAAAGATGGATGAGTTTGTCAGTCTCTAGTGGCCAAACGACGCAATTACAACACGACAAAGGGTTTGATACCACTGTACTGTACTGTAATGTCCCATTAAAACCTTTGAGATGCCTTTCCCACCGTTTCATTTTTTCATTTTGTTGAGTTTTGCCTTTGCCTTGACGAGGCTCTGAGGATGTGGCATGTTTGCTGATTGATGTTTGCTGATTGATGTTTGCTGATTGATGTTTGCTGATTGATGTTTGCTGATTGTAAAAGTGGGCTGTGCAAAAATAAATTGATTGACTTGAATGATTACAATTGTGAGACATTTTTAGTAACATTAAAAGTGATTCAAAAAGAGGTAGAATAATAGTAAAACTAAATTGAGAACTCAGTGCAATATAAGGTATATTTACTGTCTAATTTCCACAATCAAGAAGGAAATCATCCTTTTATTGTCTATTATTAGATATTGCTCTATCGGCCCATTTCTTATTGGATGAGGCTATCTCTGTTTTACTCAAATGCCGAGGATACTTCCTATTCATTATTGGAGGTGATCACAAATGAATCAATATTTATAGTTTGTGGTGGACAACATGTTACTGATCTATCTGACAACGTGTAATAAAAAAAAACCTTTACATGGGGTGTAAGTGTTTCACTGGAAGAGACGGCTGTGTCCATAAACGTAGTGTTTTGTCTTGAAGCAGCTAATGTTAAGTTAATAATAAAGATACAATATCAACATGATCCACAATCATTTGTCTAAAAAATGTATTGCCTTAGTTTAGTTTGAGTTTTATCTAGTTTTGTGGCTTCAAGCCCAGTGTTGCAGAGTAATGGATTATTAGTGAAAGTA
>OMNZ01051304.1:0-15467 GCA_900303255.1 Lesueurigobius sanzi
TGTCTGGTCTTTGTGCGTGCCTTCATTCCCGTAAGACGACCAAAGACGTTAGCATTTTGCCTCTACAGTATAGTCTACAGTAAGCTTCCCCCCGAGAGATGCCTCCTTCCACTCACTTCCGGCAACAGAACGACACGATACGCGCAAACTGCACGGAATCATTTGCAATGGCGGACTTTGTAGATAATGGAGACTGGTTTGTAGCAGACCCAGAGGCAACTTGGAAGAGATTTGTGGCTTCTAACTGCTCCGAAATTTGGCGCCATGGGACTTTACTGTAGAGGCAAAATGCTAACAACGTCTTTGGTCGTCTTACGGGAATGAAGGCACGCACAAAGACCAGACAGCCACGCATCGCCTTATCTAAGCCCAGGTTAGAACATGTAAAAGCGGGGAACTATTCCTTTAAGGCCAGCTCTGTCTCACAATAAAATGTTATTTTTTGAAGTTTTAATTATGTAGAATTGTTAAACTTGGAGAAAAAGTATCATCTCTGGCGATCTGTGCCAACGCAACAAGAAGCCTGTGGGCCACCAAAAATTGGTCTAAGGGCTGCAATTTGGCCCCCGGGCCGCACTTTGGGCACCCCTGTTTCAATACATGATCCCTATGTTAACCTTACACCAACTTGTAATTTAAAAATAAAAGCTAAATTCCAAACTTCTTACATGTTTATAAAAGGCATAGGCCTGTAATGCTGCAACTACTGTAATATGTAATAGGTCTACAAATTATAATTAATTACAAAAGATTATGATACAAAAAGACTGTATCTGCAAACATGAAGTGATAAAAAAATCGGATCGGAACATCCCTACTTTACATTTTGTAACAGCCAAAGAGTATGATGGTCTAGTGTCTTCCATTTGCTTGAGTACAGCATTTGAGAAAATTTAACATTCTGGTTGAAAGATGAAGGCAATTCGTGAGAGCCTTTCTGAGGTACAAGCAGTATTACATTCGGAAATGAGAACGTGACTGAGCACAGCAACAAGGAGCCAGTGCAAATTGTGCCAGTCCCAGCCCAGGACAAAGAGGAAGGGCTGTGTATTCAGAAAACAGGGTGTTGTTCACAAGCTTGGACAACATGAAGTTAGGAGTATGCCTTTTTAATTTTTTATTATCCTTACTAAACACTACTCTCACCCTGTTATTAGCCATTTACTGATTACGCACCTTTTCTGCATACATGTGTTTTTTTTTTTCTCAAAAAATGATGTAAACCTCAAGTGTTTCTTGTCCTTTATCCGTACACATTTGATCATTTAAAAAAAGTTGATATCAGTAAGGAGCAGTTTCAGTCTTGTGCAGTTTGTGACATGATATGTGTGGTTACATATGGTGTTTATGTAGCTTGTATACCGATTATATAAATAGATTAAGAGAGTATATGTAATGATTAGTTTAACAGTGAGGGAGATATAAATGTAAGGCTTCAGCTGACACTAAAGAATTTATCAAATTAATGTTTAGTGTTAATGTGTCCTATGGGAGGGGAAAACTAACTGATGTCAGTTTCTGAATCCAAGACCTATACATTTGGGCATAAACAAAAAAAAAATCTACAGGAAAAACAAGACATAAATGTTAATATAACATATCCGATATCAAATTTAAATAACCACATATTTGGTTAAATTAGCAATGTCTTCTACTAGCGGGATTTAGTTTCTCTACATATTTACACTACCAAAGTCATGAGTATTTACAGGTGGGTAGCAGCTTTTATTTGAAAACTAGTGATTAAAAGCACTACTTTAAGTTTGAAAATTATGTTATTAGAAGTTGTTTGCCCTGAATATATCGGGGGCTAAAGATTGCAGAAGCCAGTTTAGAACGAAAGAAAAGAGATGCGAGTTAAACTGAATGATTGAGGAACTGAACAAGAGGGCATGCTTACTTACAGAAGTGTGTCCATGTGCAGTTTGGTGTGATTGATCGAGTGCGCCACATAAGACAATGAAATCACATTTACTAAAATAATCAACACATTGAAAACAGTGTTTGGGTACAAAATGTGAGTGTCTCCAACACGTTGAGGTGCATTCATGTACATGGGCAGTGCGGGACAGGACAAGGGTCTGAGTGTAGTGGGGGGGAGGTGGGTCTAGAGCGCAGTGAGTCGTCCCGTGAGCGCTGCCTGGAGCTCTGATGGCAAAAACACTCCTAGCTCTGTGATGATTCCTCCTGTGATGAGCTGATGTGGGGTCACGTCAAAGGCTGGGTTCCATACTTCAATACCTGCACACAAAATGCATTTATGCATTTAATATTTTTGTTTGATCCTTTTAGTGGATCAGTGATGGACAGACATTTGCTCTGGATCTCACATGACACACGATCCAAACACTAGAACAACTACAGTTCCGAACAAAATGAGTCGATTTCTTACTCTGCCTCTGATCAGTGCCCCAAAAAAAGCAGCTGAAGAGACAAGAGGATCAACTAGGGCTGCACAACTTTGACAAAAAACCCAATTACGATTTTTCAAACAGAAATTGTGATTTTAATATTATCTATTTATGTTGTATACTGTATTTTTCATGCAATTCAGTATTGTCTAAGCATGGGACCATATGGATAGTTTTGTCTCACAATTTTCTTGGACAAAATTATTGTGATTCACAATGTTATTTATCACAGTCATTATGTGACTGTAGATTATCTACTGAAGCGATGATGCCAATTATGAAAAAAAATTGCTAAGATCAACTAATCGTGCCTCTTTTCATCGTGGTTACCAATTATTGTTTATTGTCACTGCCCTGGTATTGTCAGCAAAATATACAGTACTCCTAAAACTGCTGTTATACATTGCAGTAGTACTCATTTATTATATTTCAGCTTCATGAAACGCTGAAGATGCAAGGAATAAAAAAGCCTTTGGGGTTAGGTTATTGCAGTATTTAAAATTGCGATGTCGATTCGGTATCGATTAATCTTGCAGCCCTAGGATCAACATCTTTAATCCTGGGTTCAAACACGAATGTTCAAACTCAAGGGATTTGCATAGAAACCTCCACTCCAAAAAAAAAAAAAGTAAATCACAAGTTCATTGGCCGCATACAGACTTGTATGGCAGTATTATTGTTCAAATTCAAACGTTGAAGCTTCTACATAAACATGGGACTTAAGTTGTTTGGTGTGTGTTACACGTGGGGCTGCTCTCCTTCATCTGTGAAGTCTGCATCAATGCTGACTCGCTGCGAAGGAGCTCATCAGCCACTTCTCACTGCTCGCTCAGTTTTGGACAGACCTTCCCTTCGCGGGCATACAGTATGTGTGTTCATGTTTACAAAATAGAGGAGGAAGTGGTTACAGAAAGGGCCAACAACATTATTTATATAAGAGAAAGTATGGCGGGTGGCGTTATTTTCACGTGACTCATAAAAAACGATTGGGAGGAGCAGCAGCTAAACTTGGCTCAAGGACCCCTAGACTGGAATAAAACATAATAGGGACAAATGATAAGAGTGTACACACACACTCCTGCGGCCAGTCTGTTTATTACAAAGACACAATGTAATTATTATAATGGCAACAACAGCACCAGCACATAATATAAACCAGTGGTTCAGTATGATGTCGGAAATGGAAACTCACCATTAATCTGAAATCCCAAGAAACCCAAATAAGAATTGAATATAGTACATAAAAAATGTAATAATGCTGTATTTTCCTACAAATTGTACTTTAATAAGGATTCCATAATGCTATAAAGCTGAAATGACTAACAAAATAGCTCTAATTCTCTTATAGCAAATACATATTTTAAAAAGTTCTCCAGGAAAGGCTTGCGAAGTTGCAACCCCGTAAAAAGGATTGCGCAACCCACCAGTTGAGAACCACTGATATACACAAACAAATCATTTGATTCTTGTCTTTTCAAATCCAAATATCAGTAAGGACAAACACCTAGGGGTCACTTCCCCTCTCTATAGACTTTAAACTCATTTGACGTCAATTGAAATCGGAGTGTCAGAGTCTAGGACGAGCAGTGGTCGGCCATTCATCTCACTTTTTGATTCTACACTTGCAAATGTTTTCTCACTGACATAATGCAGTGGTTCCCAAACGTTTCACACCGGGACACTCAAAATGACCATGTGAACAAGCTGGGACCCAGACTGTAAAAACAAATTCGTAATATAGATAATATTGAACTAAAAATTAAAATCTGCCAGTTTTTACATCGTCAACTGTGTTATTTGACCTTCATTCATGAACCTCTGCTGTTTTTACTTAAGAATGACATTAAAACAGTATCAATATTTTTGTATTTTACATCTTGAAATCATATTGGGACCCCCACTTCAGAATCAGAATAGAGTTTATTGCCATTGTCAATGAAGGTTTCACAGACTAGGAATTTTCTTCGGTGTTCTCGTGCAACATGAAACAAACTTCTAATAATCACTTTGTGATCTACTGCAATAATGTTCTGACAGAGGTTCTAGCTGAGTGACATTGTACAGTGGTATATAGTGAACAGACCTAGGCACAAAAGATGCCCAGAATACGAAAGCTTGAGTGCTTAACTCTCAACTCAATTTACACCCAACGCCTTAAATACATGGACAGATCCTGGTGGCACTCTACAATAAAATCCACTCTACACCAGGGATTCTTAAACTTTTTGTCCGTAACTGCCAATTGTAATAATTTCAAGCAGCAAAACATTAAAAATAAAATGTATTATGGTGCATTATTTTATTTATTTGACAAAGAAATGCTGTCCGAAACTAAACAGTATATTGTTTATACATATACATATACATATATATAACAGTATATATTGTTATAACTGTTATTTTTTTTCTTTATTTTATCTTGAATTCATCTGGGGACCTCCAGGTCAGGGCCTTGCGATCCACCACTTTGAGAACCCCTGTTCTACACTTTTAGCACAGTAAAAGGTGTTATATTCTGCATTACTGGGTATTGCCTCGCAGCATTTAATTGGCCTTCACCATTTAAATGAGAGGCAGCTACAATAAATATATAAAAGGGATGAATTTTCCTTTAGAATATTTCTTACAAAAATAACAAATACTTGATACAAGAAAATTGGTGCCTGGCCCTATTCTGTGTGCAACCATCATGGTCCTGAATTTGTAAAACATTCAAAGGATCTGCATTACCTGGGGCAGCGATGGGGACTCCATTTATATTTGTGAGTTCCTCTGGGGGGCGCACTTCAATGATAATGTCTCTGCCACTCTCCAGGCTGAGGTCACATGATGTGCTGGGTGCCGCCACATAGAAGGGGATGCCGTGGTGCTTGGCTGCGATGGCCAGTTGATATGTGCCCACTTTGTTGGCTGTATCACCATTGGCCACCACTCGGTCTGCACCCACCACCACCGCTGGAGGAAAACACATTCAAGACTGTTATAGCATCATCGTTTTGAAGAAACAAGTCCCTTATGTCATTTCTGCATTAATTAATAAACTACAAAACAAAAATCCTGTGGAACAGGGTAAGCAAGTTTAGTTGGTGGGCGGCCGATTCTTTCCTTGTCCAAAGATGTGGGGCCAAACTCTCTCACGTAGACCCAAACTTAAATGTCACTTTGTGCACATTTCAGTAGTGTTCATCAAATAGACTAAATGAGTGGTCTACTCTGGAGAGGAGGGTGGGGCTAGCTGTGGGGGCGTTTTGGATGTGCTACAAAAACGCCTTAGTGGGTTACAGTAGCGTTTCACCACCCTACAGCGCCAAATGTTTGGTTTGCTTATGTTCAAGAAGTGTATTTTGTAAAATGGATTGTCTGTGTGTCTTTTTTGATTTGCTAAAGAAAGAGATGAGAAAGTGTGGGTGCAGTCAAATAGCATATATGATATTGATAGTTTAAAAATAATCCACGGCAATGGTGGGATATAGTTTCCTCTTTGTGCAGATTTGAGACATTGGTTATGACAGTGGACCAGGGGTTTTCAACTGATTCTGCCCCAGGGACCACCATACAGACTTAAGGTGGCCACACACTAGAGGATTTTTAATCTTTTGAGACTAAAGATCTGTGCAAAGACACTTAAGGACAGACATGAGGACACACATACACACACATGAGGAGTCCCACCACAGATCATGCCATGAGAGAAAGTTTTTTTTGAGCCACGCCTCCTAAGACTAAAAATCTGGCTAAAAATCCTCTAGTGTGTGTCCAGCTTTAGCAGTAGGCTGCGGCCCACTGTGTGTGCGAGTGTGCAATATAGGCCTATTTTTTTTTGTATAAAAGAGGGCTATATACTTTATTTTACAATGATTTGTATTCTCAGAAACAAAAGTAGAATTATTAAAAGAGATATATCAACTTGATATTCATGAATATTCAATATGCAGCCCTTGTGTATTTTTAGTAGTTAAACTGAATAGCAAGTCACGGACCACCAGCAGTACTTCCACGGACCACCAGGGGGCCACGGACCACTGGTTGAAAACCCCTGCAGTGGACCATTATCTATATTCTCCACTGAATTCTCAACAGCAAAACATGAGCATATTCAGTGCTTGCTTGCATCAACAATTTGTGGGGACACATGTCTACATTAGATTTTTGCTCAAACTTAGGCCTACTAGACCGTACATAAGGAATAATAAATATCACAGAACATAAACTATCCCAACAGTATTTTATCCAATTTGTCAGTGGGTAAACTGCAGATGACTATATTTTTCCGGTATTTGGATGTGGGCGACTGTTTTTAACTTGCTTTGTTGCATTATGTTTAGATCGATAATCTACTAAAAATGATTACAATCTTATTTTCAAATACTGATTAAGACCGGACGGAATGAAGGACATGAAGCTACAATTCAGGAGTGAACAAGAAGGAGGTGTTTTTGAAGGGGGAGTTCCCTTCAAAAACAAAAACCAAAACACCCCTTTTAGCTGCTGGTCGGATGATATTGGGTCTGGGAGTCCTGCCCCAGAATATTTTCAAAGGACTATACAATGTTATTCTTGTAGCATTTTAACAATACAATAGTGTGACTCTCTGTAAAACTGAATTGAATTGTTTATACTAACCTGTGATGTTCATCTCCCTCATGGTGAGAGCAGCCATACTGTCCGTGATGAGTGTAGCAGGGATGCCCTCAGACACAGCCTCGTACGCGGTCAGTCTGGAGCCCTGGTTGTACGGCCGCGTCTCTGTGCAGTACATGCGCTTCAGTCTGCCCAGCGCGTGCAGACTCCTCACCACACCTGAATACACACGGCAGGGTTTACGATAAGGACTGGAGGGTTTTATGAAAGCAAACAGCATTCTTTACATTATGTGTGTTAGTTTGCAACCTTTACTACAAAACATCATTACATTTAAACATCCACACTAGTTTATGTGCAGGACAGGAGAATGTTGCAATCTGTAGAGTAAAATAGGCATGGTTTAGCGTTTTAATACTTAGGCCAGGGGTGGGAAAACTAAGGCCCGGGGTCCAAATGCAGCCCACCTAGCTCTTAAATTCTGCCCACAAAACATGACCAAGCCCCAATGTTTTCACTGACAAAGGAGGATAATGCAGAACTGCTTCCATTTTGTTGCTTTTGCTTTGTGTATTTAACTATTTAAGATCAATTAAAAAGATGTTAGTTGTT
This sequence comes from Lesueurigobius sanzi, assembly GCA_900303255.1. Taxonomy (NCBI): domain Eukaryota; kingdom Metazoa; phylum Chordata; class Actinopteri; order Gobiiformes; family Gobiidae; genus Lesueurigobius; species Lesueurigobius sanzi. The sequence goes on from OMNZ01051304.1 coordinate 7,605, forward strand.
TGAAACGCTACAAACTGCAACCGGTCCGGCCCCCAGGCAAGTTCAAAAACCCAATGTGACCCTTATATCAAAAAGTTTGCCCATACTTGACCTAGGACTTTCAATATGAAATCTGTCTTTTGTTTCATCATTCCCTAGAGCTGTCAAAATGATCATGTTAACTTGTGCAATTAACCACAAATAAATAATTCCTAGTTAATCATGGCTTATCGCAATTCGCAATTTTTAAATTACAAACAATGAAAGCGGGAGCGAGTAAATTCAATTGAAAGTTGTGGTTCAAAAACATTCCTAATTTTCCTAGCGCATTTCTAAAATCCAATTTCGTGTCCAAAAATGTGTTTATAAGCAAATTTCAACTTGGTCACTTTTTAGGGTCACTTTCATAGAAGTAGGCTGTAAACTCTTGAAATTGATAAAAAAAAAAGCTTCATACTTAGATGTAGGGATGGTCCGATATGAAAATTTTCTGCCGATATCGATATCCGATATTAGCCTCCCTGCTGTGGCCGATATCCGATATTTGCCGATATTAATATAAACGTTTAAAATCAATAGCAAGACCCACTCACATGGAGTAAAGTTCCTAAATTCATCATTGGAAAAATTGATAATAGTTACAGTGGTTGACTCTTTCCCTTGAGACTATGGTGGCTGTTAAAATCCTGCTTCCTCTTGGGGACATTTTTAGAGAATTTGTGTTGGAGATTTTTTATTAATAAAGAGTTATAACTCAACTGTTGCCCCAGTCAGATCAGTTGCCCATCTGTGCTGTAGAAAAATGGCAGTTAACATGGAAAAATCCCCCGCCGATATTTTTTTCCAAATCGGGCCGATACCGATATTTGCAAAATAGGCAAATATCTGCCGATATATCGGCAGCACCGATATATCTGCCCATCCCTACTTAGATGCACAGTATTATTTCCACACATATCTTTAGTTTACAATATACTACGGGGGGGGGCAAAAAAAAATGTCATTCCTCTTCTAGGGAAAAAGCAGGTATAGTGCCTTTAAATCAGGGAAAGACACATTTATACTTATATACTTTATACTTACATTTATAATTTCACAATGTAAGCAACTATTATTGATGCACTTGTGCAGAATTGTGTCCATTAGGGCCGCACGAATTGAACACAAAATCTTATCGTGATTTTTCAGACATAAATTGTGATTTTAACATTATTCATGTTTCATTTCAGTATTGTCAAGGCATGTGATGATATGGAATTTTTGTCTCATGATTATCCATTATATGATGAATTTCTTAGGGTGAATTGAGTTTCCCTAGTATTGTAGCTTAGTATTGTCAGCAAAATATACTTAGCTATAACTGCTATTATACCTTGTGGTACTCATTTATTACATTAAGGCTGGAGACGCAAGGCAGAAAAAACCCTCAACTTTTGAGGTTTGGTTAGTGCAGTATTTAAAAGTGTGACGTTGATTTGATTCACTTGTGCAGCCCGAGTGTCCATTTGCAAAACGTTAAACCACTTTACTGCCCTTTACTTGAAAACTGCAAATGCAATGTAATTTGTTTCTGATACACAACATAAATTTGAACTTTTCTAAATAGATAGTGATGTTTCTGTTGTGAATCAGACTTCAGTCACTGGGAGACTGTGTAATGGAGTAAAAGCCGGCCCGCTCTAAGTGCTTGTTGCTTCTAATACCGATGCATATACATAACGCCATTGATTTTCCATCAGACTAACTTAACTCTTAGTCTTTTGTGTAAAAGCTTTTACACGGTCACAGTCTATTTTGGGCACACAGGAGAGTTGCATGTTGAACTTTGGACAGTCCACAAGTCAGAAATTCACAGTAAAAACACAGGTCAGGCATTTGTGTTACTTTCAGCATGACCTTGTCATATAGAATCATATCAAACAAACAAACAAAACTATCAACAGACTTAGAATTTAGCCCAGGGTGAGACAATAGAGAGGTAACGAGCTATATTGAGTATGAATAGGCCAAGATGTTTTCCTACTTTTAGCACCAAGAGAGGAGGGACTTAGAGGTTAACTCCTCCTGGTTTACTCTTAAGAGACCCACAGCGTGCTCAAGTCGTTATTAAGCTGATGACGATCTTTGGACTAGGATTGAAATGTCCTACACTTCAACTACAGAGTACAGATGAAGACTACGATGAAAAAAAACTATAGTGTAGTGAGTCCATTTCACGCATGCACCCTCCTCAGGATAATGGCTTTTCCAAATATACTGACATTAGCAGAAGGGAAGAGGGAGCAGCTATTCGATCCACCTACAATACGGAAACTGTACACTAAACTGTGCACCAAACACAGGATATGCCGTGATGAATTTGCTGCGTTCTTCTTACCTAGTGCAGTCCCATATCCAGCAGTGGCCAGGGAGCCGGTGTTGCAGTGCGTGAGGATAGTCACTGGGTCCCTCGGGACGCCGGACAGGATGTGCTGGGCGCCGTAGTTCCCAATCTTCCTGTTATCATTGACATCGCGCTCCAGCATGTCTTCGATCCAGGCAATTACACTAGAACAGAGGCAACAGCGCGATGTGGGAATGTGAGAAGGTGATTTGTCCAGAAACTAAGTTTAATGTGTTGACTATAGTTACAAGACACGCATATAATCCAGTTCACAGGGAGGTACGGCACAGTTATGCCTTTAGCTGACCAAGAATATCTATAATTTGTCAAATGTCAATGCACACGTCCAGCTGCTTTTTGTGTTGTGCATTTACATTTTTGTGCTGGGAATATCAGCCTTTTTTAAGTCACTCCACTTCACAGGACACTACAGTCGACTGCAAAACCTGATTGAGACAAGAGAGGTGGGACTTAAGAGGTCAACTTCTTCTTAAAGACCCACAAGCGTGTCAATTCTGCTAATTTGCTGGCGAAGGTCTTTGGATAAAGAGCAAAACTTCCTACACTTCAACTAGAGTATAGATGAAGACTGAAGAATCTTTGCCTACGATGGACAACTCCTGTACGACTGAGAATCTGCACAGATGCTAAACCTGATTGACGATTATCAAGATTGACCAAATTCCCCGGCCCTGTTGTATGTTTTTGGTAGGGAAGACCTGAGCACCCAGAGGAAACCTACGCAAGACCTAGAGGGAGAACATGCCAACTCAACACAGAAAGACCCTGTCCTGCCTGGGAATCGAACCCGGAACCTTCTTTCTTTGAGGCAAGAAAACAAACCTCCGGCCCAGGGTGCCAAATATGAAGAATTTAAATAGATGCAGTTATATTCTTTGGTTCTGCCCACCTCTCTCTGAGCTGCTCAGAGTTCTTCTCCATGCTCTCGTTCTCGGCAAACTCCATGAGCTCTCTGGCGGCGCGACCCATGTTGACGGCGGTGGGACGGGCCGAGGTCAGGTGACACAGGGACTCTCTGATGAAGGTCACAGGGTCGTCGCCCCCAGCACCAGCCCGCAGCTCCACAGCCAAACTCAGACACCCCACAATGGCTATGGCAGGAGCCCCTCGCACCTGAGGGAGGAGGGGAGCAAGTCAGAACTGTAGGTGTATGAATCAGGTTCAACTGTTTTGGGTGAGTGTACTTGTTACTGGGATAATAAAACTGTTTCAGAACGTCAGGAAGGTGAACATTGCCTCGACCTACCTAAAGATAGAGGGGCTGATAAACTGAAAAGTAATACCTATTTTACAAATAATGTTTGCATTAACTGTCAATGTTGCTTGAAAGAATTTTCTTAGCTTTTAAAAAGGACATACACAGATAAATCCTTCATTCCTACAATTCCTATTGGAAATTTATATTTACAAAATAGCTTAATACATAGATGTCTTTGAATGGCAGTGGTAAGGAACGCATAAACAATAATAACACATGTTCTGTGAGCTACAGTCCATTAAATGATGTCATCTGGGGAGCCTTGAAGTCATTTTTCAGATTGAAGCTTTTGTCATTATGACATCACTCTGTGACTATGGCACATGCCATCACTGGCATAGTCCAAGTAACGGTAAACCAATAATGGACAAAAGAGTTACTGCCTTTTTAATTATCACAACAGTGAATAGTTTTGTTTTCTCAGAGGCTCAAATTTGGAGATTTGAGGTGTTAGAGTGTACAACCCATGACCAACAAGGCGAACAAAACCCTGGCAAAGGACATTAATAATTCATCAACAATTTCCAAAGCAAAATGAAAAGGAGAAAGCACTTTTCTGGGTGGGTGCTGTTAACACCAGTAGAGCGATAATGTAACAAAGAGTAGATAAAGGGTAGTTTTAAATTGCTGGATAATGCTGTTTGGCTGGAGCCCTGAGCGCAGAGCAGGAGCGGGGGGCACAACACACACAGGGGGTGCACAATGGTGGCACAAAGAGGAAGCCACAGCATGCGCAGGGCTAAAGACGCCTAGCAAGGAGCCGCTCGCCTACCTTCATGGACTTGATGGCCTCATACGCGTCCTGCACGGAGCGGACCTCATCATACACGGTCTGGTGGGGCAGTAGCAGCTGGTTGAGGACCTGCAAAGAGCCGGCCTTGTAGCGAATAGCTTCTAGCGTCATGACCCAAACAGCGAGGCGGGATGGCGGGGACGAGCAGACGCACACGGACGGACCGGTGGCGGCAGAGGCACCACTCTTGCACACTTTCTCTCCAAGTGCAAGTGACCGCGGCCTGGCCTCTGTCTGTCCCAGTGATCGATACCGAGGCGGGGTGAGGATGAAGTGAGGCAGGAGGGACGGAGGAGCGCGGCGTGGATGTGCTGAATGGGAGGATAAAAGGGAGAGGAGTCGGGTTGGAAATCTCTGCACATTGACAGACAGGCAGCAGCAGCTAGGCAGACACGGAACCACGTGTCCACTCAACCAGGAAGCCCCGACCAGCTCAGCCCAAAGTCCACGCCCACTCCCATCCAGTGGGTTGCCCAATTTGTACAAGACACCCCAACAACAGCATCCTTACGCACCATCCCCCCCCTCGCATCATGATACCCCTTTGTCAGGAGAAATCTCACATTCAAATACGATATTAGCATAACAGCAAACCCCAAGCGGCCTGATGAAAACAACACTATTTTTGGGGTTGCCTTATTGCTTTCAGTAAAAAAGAACAAGCATGCAAGAGTGATACAATAAGAACACAATTGGAAAGTCTCCTTTTATTCAATCACAATTATATAGCCTGACCAAAAGCCCAGACAATAAGGCTTTTACAATCCCATTTGGGTTCAACAAAGACACTTAAAAATGTCCAGAGCATATATTTTACAGTATACATACATATACATTTCTTTATAGACTGATTAAAATGTTTCCCAAGCCAAGTCATTTTACTGTTTCCAACATGGCCCACCAAATCAACATGTAAAAGATGAAAACAGAGTGGGTATGTACGCCTGTGTGGGAGAAAGTGTGTGAGTCACCAGTGAGACTGAGTTTTAACAATATGGAGCCTGTCCTGTCCCAAAACCACATGTCCCATCGCTGAATACTGATCATCCCGTCTCCAGCGGGACAGCCTTGATCCGCTCATGGGGCAGAGAAAGGGAGGATGGCCTTTCTTTCTCTAGTATCCGAGCTGGCGTGCTCACAAATATCAGGTTCATCATGAGCATCATACAAACATTGTAATGTATTTATTATTTTTAATAGGTTTTCCCCATCGCAGGATAGGACCAAATATAACTCACTCAAGTCACAAGGGGCTAGAAAATTGGAGGGCATCTGGACACTTAGGGATAAGGAGGATAGAACATGATATTTTTGGCTGCTAGATCTTAGCAGAATGGATCCCTTAAGCTTAATGTCTGTAAATCATAGCTGCAGTTTCATTTAGATGCCTCCGTGGCATAAAATAGTAGAGGCAAAGAGATGCTGCAGTTAATAAAAGTTATTATTGTGTGATTTGCGCTGAGGAGTATCTTATCATGCTTCAAGCACAAGCTACAAATAATTGAGGACGCCGTAGCACACAAGTCACAAGAGTCACACAATCAGAAATAATGGGGAGCGTTGTTTGTAGTGCAAATCAGGTACGCAGTATTAGAAAAATGCAATATCTCAGCTGCATATTGCCAATTTCAATTTTGACTCCAATAAAATGGCCCATGAGCTCCATCTAAGAGCCCTTCACTTTCATATTGTGCATTGGGTCAAAGGCAATTAACGTAATGTATAGTATAGTATTTCTTCTCAGCAATCGCATTCATTTTAGTCCATTCTTTTCATTTTTATTTAGTCTTTTTTTAGTGGATGAAAATATCTGGAGAATTTAGTCATAGTTTTGTCTCGATAACTAGATTCAAATACATTTTTCTCTCATTTTAGTCAGTGCTTGCGATTATTATTCAGCTGCTTCTCCACATGCCATGCAGCTCGATGCCCACTTGATGAAACATCAAAAGTTTCAAGGTGGAGAGGAGCCACAATGGCAATCTGCTCAGCTCCATTTGGCAGACAACAAAAGACTTTAAAAAGTACTCAGCCAAAGTCACACAATGCTTTACATCCTGAGGCCAAACTATTATCCACAATCTAAAAAGGAACAGTTTGGGTAAAAATGTGTCTCTAGAATTGCAAATAATTTTCTCATCCTGCTCACAATAGGCTTAAAACTCTGAATAGTTGTCGAAAAATACAAGATGAACATTTAGGAGTTGGTAAAAACCATAAGTTGACAGAGGTAAGCGGGTAAGACGTTCAGAGCGCACTCCTAACACCCCTCTTTGCCAGCCCTAGAGGCGACTTCGCGTCTGATCTCAGCGTCTCCTTGGTGACACAAACACTAATCCCTCATTATGGGATGTAGGCTGCAGCGCCCCGAAAGCTCCCGTTTTTATGCTCCCCTATCACAGCACTGCAAATAGAGCGGATAACTGTAATCTGGAAACACTGGAGCAGACAGATTAGATTAAGCTCATTTCACAGATAAAATATGGGGTTAAAACACATTGGGTTGATGGGTAAGTATACTCGGTACACTTGAGTATATAAACACACATTCAAATAGGCCCGGACAATGCAGGACAAGTAAACAAATACATGGATTAGGCATAACATTCTGACCATTGGCCAACGTCTGGTGATCATAACGCTTTGTTTTTTCCCCCCTCGGTCCATTTTGATTCACAGGGTTTAGAAAGTATTCAGATCCCTTTTAATCAATTCCTTTCTCATGCATTTTTTTTTAATGTACAGCTGTGCTTGCAAGTTTACATACCCTTTAATGTTTTATCTTTTGGCCATTTTTCATAGACTATGAATGATAACACAAAAAACCTTTTTTCCTCTCATGGTTAGTGGTTGTGCAAAGCCATTTATTGTCAAAGAACTGAGTTTACTCTTTTGAAATCATAATGAAACAGAAACTACTCAAATGTCCCTGATCTAACGTTTACATGACCTTCAACAACTGCCAGGAAAATGGTTCAGGAGCAAAGAAAAACTCACTTCAGCTGAAATACAGGACTCTCTGAAAAAAATTATGTTTGTTTCAAGATGCACAATATGAAAACTTTTGGTCAGGGAGATTTGGCTCGTTTCTAATTGAAAAGCGTAAACAAACAGACAATATTTTTTGACAATAAATGGCCTCACGCAACCACTAACCATGAGTGAAATAAAAGGTTTTTGTGTTATCATTCATATTCTATGAAATGCTTAAAAGGGCACTATGCAAGTTTTTAAGTGAAAAATAAAATCCTGATATTAGTGCATATAGCCTTTTAGTGGCCCATTGGCTGTATGGGTGCAGCATGATACCTTTACTTTCCAGCACAGTGGCCTCTATGACGCTCCAGAATCAATTTTTTTTAGGGATTTCATAGAAACGGACCAGAAACCCTCAAAACATTTGATTCTGGAGCGTCATAGAGGCCACTG
>OMNZ01051324.1:0-13245 GCA_900303255.1 Lesueurigobius sanzi
AAGGAGAGAGAGAGAGGAACAAGAGAGAGAGGAAGTGAAAGGAGAGAGAGAGAGGAAGGAGAGAGAGAGAGAGAGAGCGGAATGAGAGAGAGAGAGGGGAAGGAGAGAGAGAGAGAGGAGAAAGAAAGAAGAGAGAGAACGAAAGAAGAGACAGACAGCAGTTGGTGTAAAAGTCTTGCTACATATTTTTAATCTTTCACCATATTTATACACAAATATAAAGCAAATCCAGGTGAAAGTATCTAAGTATTCAGTATACAGTACTCTGATTGGGCAAAGTAACTGAATATGTTACAAAATACATTTTAAGACAAGTATTCAGTATTCTGTAACTGAATACAATTTCAAAGTATTCTCCCCAAGACTGATCACAGATAGGAAACAAGCATTTCACCCACGTTGGCCAACATACGTTACATTTATACATACAGGTAAATAGGCTATTATACAAATCAATATGAAAGTATTCTAATATTAAAAATACAATACTCTGATTGGACAAAGTAACAGAATATGTTACAAAATGTATTTTAAGGCAAGTATTAAGTGTTCTGTAACTAAATACAATATTGAAGTATTCTCCCCAACACATGCCAGTACCTACAGTATTTTTTTCTAGTAGTGGAATTATTATTATTAAAAGCAGACACAAGGAAAAGAAAGACATTTGTGCACTGTCCACCAATACAGACTTTTATTGATTGTGGACTTAAGTTGTCGTATTGCTCCCTGAAGGTTGTGACATACAGTATGCTCATAAACTCAAAGTTTGGAGTTAGGACAACAGTTAAAAATTAAAAATTGACCTGCTCCCTTTCTCATTGTAACTCAATGCAAACAAACAAGTTATACAGCCTTTTAAGTCTAATTAACTCAAAACTAAACTCTACAATTTATGTATCCAGTCATTTGGAACAACTTTACAGAAAGGAAAGGGGAAACCAACTCTTTAGAAACAGCTGTACTGTGAAAAAATAAAATATGAAAACCTGACAAGTTTGACTTACTGACTCTGAAATAGGAAGGAAGGGTTTCTCCACGCTCTCAGGTCTCTGTGGCCTGTTTAGAGCATGGATATTAGTTTAAAGTTGCTCAACGTGCTGCTGCTGGGGCCAAATGCCTCGCCCCTGGGTGTTCATGGTCTGGGAATAGGAGGGCGGGGTCGCCTCCGGTCATTTTGCGTAATAAACATTAAGATCGATACATGAAATACACACTGGTTTTGCCTGTAAATTTGGTTGTCCCTGCTCTCATAAGTTGTGAAGTCAAGGGTTTGTCCCGCCAGACTCCAGATGTGTTTTATTTTCACTTTGGGAGACTTGTTGGCTGATTTGGTTGTAAAAACTAGTTTCAGTCTTCTGTTGATTGACTAAATAAGACTTTTGTTACATTACAGTGATTAAAAATTGGATCTGTCTCTCCTCTCACGTCCCTTTCACCTGGGAGATATATATAATATACAAGTGATGCTCTGACTTCCTTGTAAATACAATAAAATGATATCCCAAGTTTAGGTAGGCTTAAATATGGTGATTTGTTCATGTGTAACTTACCTATTGTAGTGGCTCCTTATACCTGCCGACAACAGATAGAAACTATTGTACATGTTTTTGTTAGAAAAAATCAAGGAAACTCCACACGGAGAGGCCCCACTTGGTCCAACTGAACCTCTGAAGAATGAGTGAATGCACTTAGAGCTCTGGCTCCATCTGCTGTTCAACTTCAGTACTGCAACAATCACAACAAATGTAAAAAAAAAACTTGATGTGAGGCAGCTGTTAATATCAATATGGGCGTATATTTATTCAAATTATATGGTTATGGGTGCAACTGAATTAAAAACAAAATCATTAAAATCACAAACACTCCTAATAATGAAGACATACTCCATAGAAATAATGCTGCTTACACAAACCTTCTGATATCACAAAATGTTAAAAAAACAGCACCAAAATTGAATACATAAAAATGAAAACGCACTTAGCACTGACCAATACAATAGCACCAATTCTCCTAAACTTAACATCTACTGAGGTTGAAGGAAACATGTGTTAAATAGATTACTCAACTAAAAGTGCTATTGTGCAGGAATGACAATAAAAACTAAAATACTCACTAAAACACTGCACCTCTTAACCGATATATAAAAAACAGATAACAGGCCATGGATACAGCTGCCAAGTTATATTTGTTGATGTAGACGGTTTGGATTTCACACAAGTCCTAAAATATAACTTTATTCATCTTGTGGTTTGGTAAAAACATGCAGCAGACTTGTTGATGTTCACATGTAGCTCATACTTAGGCGCTCAGGCAAGAGGCTCCTTCCACTCTTATATGCCTATGAATGGAAACAAATCTTTAGAATAGACTTAAACTTCACTGAATGAATGAGGGTGACGTGAACAGAAATACTACATGTTTTCACATACCCTTTGATCAGTTCGTGTGCATGTTACAAGAGCATTAACACAATTCAGTCATAGATTTAGGTGTCATTACACTAATAGATATTCATGAAACTTACGAGGCTGCGAGACGGACTGAGGGATCGAGAGCGCACCGGGCTGGCACTCCTGCTCCTGCTGCGGCTTCTGGTCCACTGCAATATCCAAACAAGATATTAACTAAAGTAAATTACAAAAATATACTCATCCATAACTTTAATGCAGTTTCTTACCATAGCACCTCTTCGAGTGACAGCTTCACCCTTCGCTAACACAATATTTCCTTCCATCAAAGCTGGCCACACGTGATACAGGACCAGAGGAGCAGAGAACTCAGAGTCATAGCTTCGACGATACCTGACATAGAGGACATTTTAAAAGTAGATGTGTAGCCTGTGCCGATATAATTTAGCATTTTATTGTAAACTTTGCTTAAAGCTATCATCAGTGGCCTTGTGACCACTGTACAACAAACTAATAAAACATGTATTAATGCCGCCATCTTCAGGTGGAAATGGGAGATGTTTATGAAATGAATGAATGAAATGTTTCAAAATTCAATAGCTTAAAACCAAAATAAACCAGGGTAAAACCTGACTGAGCTGGACTACTGGATAGTTTTTGTGGGATCTGCACTGACCTGAGTTCATTGTACAGGTCCCCGTCACTAGCGAAGGCCACATCGAGAGGCGGCTCCAGCGTCTGCATGGCAAAGGCCACTCTACAGGTCTCTCTGATCAGAACACTGACCAGCACAAAGTCCACCTCCGGAGGGAACGAGATCCGAGGGTTCACGTTCATCGCACTGATCACATCCTGAAGAAGAACATACAAAATCAATCTAAACTGTCATGATCAAATGATTCAAATGCTTATATGATGTTGTTCATACATTAACGCTGGCCTGTACGTCATACAGGTCCAGATTTCGGACAATGTAGTCGACGGCAGCATCCTCCAGAGTCTCAGGACCAAAGTGAGTTGAAGCCAGAGTCTTCCTCACTCGCAGCTTGAACTGACGGTACGCAAACTTTGCTACTCTGAAGGATTCCTATGCGGAGATTAATATTAACATTAATATACAGTATAACATGTCATGTGCCAACTGCATTGTACTTATTGTTACTTTTTGTGCTGCCTATATAGATATACCATTAGTCATACCACAGCAGCGATGAAGATGATTTTTTGGACCATCTCTAGGTCATCGATGTAGCGTCGCAGTGTGGTCTGTGCCTCCAGTCGCTCCACGGCGTAGAGGTCACTGTAGCGGGACACAAGACGAGCGTGTCGGGATGAGTGTGTGAGCTGTGCTCTGGTCGGGGACTCACTCCTGATGGGACTGGACGTACGGCTCAGTCTGGGCAGAGGACTGGGGGAGCGACTCCTGACCAACCTTCATCAGACAGAAGGTTTACAACAAAAACATGAGATGGCTTCATCAGGATACTAGATCTGTCTCGATGTTTATGCAGAGCCTCTGATAAAGGACTATAAATTATATACAAAAATGCATGAGTCTTATTACCTTTGAGATTTTAAATTAAAAACCTGGAAAATTGACCAAAGTTGAATTTGTTATAGTGATGTGCAGTGTATTATTAAGAACCTCTCTTGCAGCACGGCCTTCTGTGTGGTGAGGTAGGACACTTCATCCCTGAGTAAACGAATCTGCCGCTCATAGTCGTCAATAGCACTCATCTTCCTCTTATACATTTCCAGATCGTCACGTGCAGCTCGCAGACTGTAATTAAGACCAATAGATAGTACCACGCAGAAACCATCTATAGTTGAGTCATAAGTAGTTACAACGCACTCTGCTCTCAGTTGCATAATTTCATCTTCTGTTGCCAGTAAAGTGGTCGCTGATTTGTTTTTGGTGTCATCCAGTTCATTGTGAGCATCAGCCAATCTGTCAAATATTATACAATATTATAAAATGACATGCATGCATTTAAATTCTCAATAAATGATTATCAGCTGTACATCACTCTGGCTTACTCTGCTCTCATTGAGTCCAATTGTACCCGAGTAGAGCACAGCTGAGCCTCTATATTTTGCATGTTACTCTCATGGGACAGAGATAGCTCTCTGAGTTTCATGTCTTTTTCAACAGAGTCCTACAATGATATAGAAACATGCCTATTAATTTAAAATGAGTTGATTATTTTGTTTTACCTACATGACACATTAATTGTGACGGTACCTGCATAAGCTGCAGACTGGTGTCATCTGACACAGATGGTCGCGCCATCGAAAAACAGCTCCCAAGCCACGGCAACAGCCGTGATTTAAGGGTATCAGCACCACCATATTGTCCACCTGATAAAACATGTATATCTAAACAACTGCGTACAGTATATCTTGTACAATCAATTGATGCTCTTACCTTGTGCGGCTGTCAGGTTGAGGATGGAAAAGAGTTGGCCTTGGATTTTTGCAGTAAGTTCAATCACTTCACAGCAGCGGTTCAAATTCTGGTCACAAGACAGCAACTATAGGAGAAAATATGATTAATACATTTTTAAATATATGTATATGAACATAGAGATACATTCTTGGAATTAAATACACAAAGTAAATTATTGTGTATTATTCCATTTAAGTACTTAATTGAATCTAAAAACGTCTACTCTTAATACTAAAACATTTGTAAACAACACTTTTCTCTATAAAATGTTGAACTACATTTACATAACTTGACTGTGTGCAGTATGTGGGTAAATGGTTAGCGCCAACGAAACAGGAAGTGAATAGATTGCAACTATCCTCGCGCTGCAGTGAAACATCTTTGAAAGGTCCAACGGTAGTTATGGCGACGGGCGTCCATGGCAACCAAACTTCAGCTAAAAATCAAGGCTAACGAAATAAGCACATTCCTTCACTGTATATAAAACTACAATAATATGTATATGAGCGCCCTCATTAAAATGCAAAACAACAAAATATTGCTCAACCCTGATATCTGTATTTTTTGTGCAATATTTTACAGGCTAACGAGTAAACAAAAGACAATCATACTTTACCGCGCCATTCTAAGCATTGGCTAAGACTAACACTAGCGAATAAAATATAAATGCATTCGTGTACTCATTAGCAAAATAGATCAAAGTACGGAAGTGGCCTGGTCAGATTTAGGTCGCTGATCATTTATTCATGAACTTACGTGGTAGTCACTGTGCCAGGCTTCGAGCTTGTCCTGCAAAACCCTAAAGGAAGAGGTGTTGGTCAGTCTCCTCAAAGTGTCAGCCATGGCCCGTGGAGATAATAATCCTAACTAATCCTTTCCAGGTAAAAAGGTGAGCGCAGGGGTTTCAAGCCAGAAGGACAGATCAGGGGGCAACTTTCTCCAACCCCTTCTACGCCAAGCACCGCCTCATCAGACAGTTGTGGCAACCAAGAGACGAGCCAAGTTTAGTGATGCTAAGAGTAAAGCTGGTTTCACTGGGGGGGAAACTTGTTGCGCTGTCTCTCCTGATGTAGTCCGTCTTCTGCAGGTTCCTTCCGGGGATGTAATTGTAGTGTCACACTGGTAATAGACACCAAACAGTCTGTGGTCCAGTAGTAGCACTCATATGATGTTTCCCAGTGCTTAATTTGTAAATCCAGATTTTCAGGAACACTTGTGTACTGGGGGGATTTTAAGGGGGGACTGCCCAAAATAATTGCATATTTAAAAGTTGTTGGAGTATTTTATTTCCCGGATCCAATAAAGCTCAAAATTCCGATTTCCCGGAATGCGTTCCCCCAAAAGCCGGATCAAATTAAACACTGATGTTTCCTGAATATTATGGGCTGATTGGTTCTGTAGGTGTTTTCCATAAAGAGGTGACATCACAACATTCTAAAGACCTACGTTAGCACAGACGTAGGTCTAATGATTTTCTCATAAAGGTGCCCAAAAGGGGTGACAATGTTCAAAACATGTGCATGATGCAGCAGAAAATATTTTCAGCCATAATAACAATATGACAGGTTTGTGAATCCAATCACTATCAAATAATAATGAGGGAAAATACATTTTCTGTCATCTTTATTTTTCATTAAATTTCCAATTTTCTTTTTGGGAATTTCTTTCAAACATATTTCTCTCCCAGAGTATTGGCCCCTCTGCCCTCCAACTGAAATAGAATTCTATAGTGAACGCAACCTATTAAGAGACAATGGTGGTGGCCTCCCCTTAGACTAAATACTAATGGGTCTAACAAATTACATTATTCTTATTATTACAAAATAAAAAATAATCATAATACCATGAGCTTCTCAAAAATATAGTCACTCTGTCAGCAATAAACAGATGGTTTTACAAGAAAGAGGGAAAACAGTTCAAAATTGTGCTAAAGAAGGATTCACAAATGAAATTAATGTTATCAACTAAGAAAAAACATCTCGTTGAATGAAAATTGTTGACTGTCAACCATGTATGCCTACGTTTCGTACAAAAACGCAACACTATTTCAACTCCCCACTATTACTGCTAAAACACCTTTGAAATATATATAAATAATAATAATAATAATAATAATAATAATAATAATAATAATAATAAAGCATTTTAAATGTACACACAAGTCTTGGGAACAAATTTACCCTCTTTGAAAAGTGAAATCAAAGTTTTTATACAATTAAATGTTAAGGGTATTTGAGTGTATGCCATGGACTGTGAACTAATACATGTTAATTTACAATCTATTATGCACACAGTTGAGTTTGATTGAGTTTGTGTTCGCAGCAAATGTAATAAATAGTAGCTAAAGATTTATTTGGATGCACGTCAGTATAATCTTGAAGTCATTTTTGGGGCTGTTGTGGTCAGTTTAGGTTTACTATGGAAAATATGAATGGACTTGTTTTCTATTTTAGGAGTCTACCGTCATTGGCTGAATGAACTTGGACCGTACCATTATAACTTTCACAACTGTTTCATTGTGCCGTAAAAACGCAAAGCGACGACTATAACACGGTTAAACACGTATCTTCGCTTATATTATACATTTATTTCATACATACGAACCGAATCGTGGACAATAATTCGCGTACTTCTAAAATTCCCCCATAAAACCTGAGAGTGGTATCGCCCTGTCACTGCTGCTCGAGAGGGAGGGTCAACATGGCGTCCGAACAGGTCCGTTATTCCTAATATTTCTGACATTTTCTCATTTTATCTCGTTTATTGTTATACATATTGTCTGTTTTGTATATAAATCTCAAAGGGTAGCCTTTGCTTTGTAGGTGTAGCCGTATGAAGCGTGTTGCCCCTTTGGTAATGCCATGGTAATAAACATTGGCCTTCGCTATGTGGTTATACAGGCACTAGCTGCATAAAAATAAAACTGGTTCAGCGCTTTCTACGTGTCAGGATTTGCTTTACTGCGAGGCAACATATACGCAAATTTACCCCGATAAAAGCAGACGATCGGACACATATTTTTTTGACGTATTTGCCTTTTGATGCTAAACGAGAGCAGTTTATTTTTAGTGATGGCAGCAGACAGGCAGGCACTCAGGCTGGGGCCATTTAACACAGTTGCATTCCAGTACAAGCTCAGAGGGACCACACAGATAGTTTTCCATCTGTGTCCAAGACCTTATTTGATCTCCAAAGTGTCTCGTGTTCATGTAAATACGAATGGCCTTGCTTTATTTTGTATTTTCTGGAAGATTCTGATTAGAGCTATCATATTCATTATTCTGCAGCTGTTCCCTTCAATTA
This sequence comes from Lesueurigobius sanzi, assembly GCA_900303255.1. Classification (NCBI taxonomy): domain Eukaryota; kingdom Metazoa; phylum Chordata; class Actinopteri; order Gobiiformes; family Gobiidae; genus Lesueurigobius; species Lesueurigobius sanzi. Next base: position 8,161 of record OMNZ01051324.1, read on the forward strand.
AAGGCAATGCTTCCCACAGATTTGAAAGAGATTATGGTGCTATGTAATATTGATTTTGGGGGGGAAATGTTGCTTTGTACTGATATTTTGTCTTTAAGAAGTCCTTTTTAACAGTAGAGTTTATGTTATATGTTTATGATACGATAATATATAAGAAGTAAAAGGTGTAATTTATCAAAATGTCTTGCTCAACTTGTTTTATTGCTATGGGAAGAAAATAAATTACAGACAAATTAAATTTTTTCCTTCATAAACCATCCTAAACATATAAAATTGTATCTAAACTGACCATTAATAACAGTTTAAAAATAGAATTGATGCAATAATTGACATTTTTACTCCAAACACATGTCTTAACAAAAAAATATTACCATTCGGATCACCACCCCATAGTCTAAGGAGAATTTTGTGGGAAACATTGTAACTTAATGGCAAATTGTTCTCCGTCCATTCATCTCCTCATTGGACTGATCTTCCCTTAGGCCCTCAGCAGTGCTTAATTTGTAAAGCCAGATTTTCAGGAACACTTGTGTACTGGGTGGGTTTTATGGGGGAACAGCCCAAAATAATTGCATATTTAAAAGTTGTTGGAGTATTTTATTTCCCGGATCCAATAAAGCTCAAAATTCCGATTTCCCGGAATGCGTTCCCCCAAAAGCCGGATCTAATTAAGCAATGGCCCTCAGCCTCCCTCTCCTGGTATTGTACGTTCACTCAACCTTCTAACTGTGTCTATTATCTTTCTGAACTATAGTTTCTAATGTATTTTTTCCCCTTTATCACTTCTAATGGCAATCCCACTGTATTGTCCTTTTGTTTTAGGAAAGTTCAAATGGGCCCATGAAGAAGTCCATGAGGGAGAAGGCCATAGAGCGACGTAACGTGAACAAGGAGCACAACAGTAACTTCAAAGCGGGCTACATACCGATTGAAGAGGAGCGGCTTCATAAAACAGGACTGAGGGGACGTAAAGGGAACATCGCGGTCTGCGTTGTAGTTCTGCTCTTTCTCCTCGCTCTAATAAACCTTATTGTGAGTATTTACTAAACAGCAATGTCTTGTGGTGGTTTTATGTGGTCCTCCAGATGTTTGTCTTATTGGTATATGCAAGTTTTGTTATACAGTATAGGATTTTAATTTTAGTACAAGCACTTTAGCAGTACTATGTGTTCACGCAACAAGCACCTGAACAGTACTTTTTTCAGAACCTAAGCTGCATTAAGCGTCAGCGTCATCATGTCAGCGTCATCATGTCAGCGTCATCATGTTATCATTTATTGAGTTTTGTAACGTTTGTGAGTGCAGAGTTGGGACCATCAGGACCCACCAGGCATCGAAACCTCTATTTCTTTGGTACCAATTGCCAGTATTTTGTACCATACTTTTCAACTGCCCTAGTTATATACGACTTTAACTCAATATGATTCCTTTAATGCCTTAGCAGGAAATGGCAACAGCTCATGTAAAGTTACATTGATACTATATTGATTGATACTAATAACATTGAATTATTTTAGCCAACAAGCTCATGTACATGATGATGATGATGATACAAATGACTTGAACAGCAATTGAATGTGCTTTTTGTATGAGAAACATGATGTCACTCTTGAACTATGATGTATCAGGTTGAAACTTCAATCCATATGTGACATATTTGAAACATACATTGTACTTAAATATTCCTCATGTTTGCCCTGTAGATAACACTGGTCATATGGACTGTTATTCGGATTGGTCCGAATGGCTGTGACAGTATGGAGTTTCACGAATCCGGTCTCCTTCGATTCAAACAAAAAGCCGACATGGGCATCGTTCACCCGCTGCACAAGAGCACAATCGGAGGCCGCAAAGACAAGGATTTGGTGATTGTCGGCAACAATAACCCGGTAAGCATTTTCATTAAAAAAAAAAAACATATACACAACATATGAATAACTTTATATCATCAAATTATTTTTTTTGTTCTTTTTGTGCTCCAGGTCGTGTTTCAACAAGGAACTACGAAGCTGAGCGTAGAAAAGGACAAGACCTCAGTCGTCAGTGACGTCGGTATTTCCTTCACAGACCCAAGGACACAAAACACATTTTTCAGCACCGACTTTGAAAACCACGAGTTCAGCCTGCCCAAAGGAGTCAAAGTCCTCAGCGTCAAAAAGGCCTCCACAGAAAGAGTATGTCACTAACCATAAAAGAAACTTTTTCATCATCTCACTGGAGTGGTGTCGAACTAGTTTACAAATATATCTGTGGATAGTGTGTCTTTAGAGATTATTTTGATTATTATGACATCATTCTGTCTGAAGCAGCTTTACCATCTTTAGCCGTTTTTAGATTGATAAATTTGCTTAGCATTCCTGATGTTAGATTCTCTGATCTAATCATGTAAAAATCAAACATTGGCCATTGTAAAACACTCGTATTCCTGCAATTTTCAGTACCAGACAAAAGTTTGGAAACAATTTTGTTCAAGACTATTTACACCGTAGATTCTCACTGAACACTGAAGGCATTCATGTATGAATGGACACATATGGAATTATGTTTTAAACAAAAAACATTGAAATGGATTCTTCAAATTAGCCGCTTTTTCCTTTGATTACTACTTTGCACTTCACAATGTGGATTCACTTCAGACTGTTGAAAACCATTTCAGGTCATATGAAGCTCATTGAGAAAATGCCAAGAATAAAGGGCGACCATTTTGAAGAATTTAAAATATAAAACATATTTTTGAGCTATTTCATCCTTCATTGTTTCCTACATTATTCCATGTGTCCATTCATACTTTAATGCCTTCATTGAGAATCTACAATGTAAATAGTGATTAGTTGCTTCTCTGTAGAACAAGGATCTCAAGCCAGGAGCTTGGGAGCTGCCAGTGGCTCTTCAACCCAATCTGGGCAGCTCGTCAGAGGGTTTCTACATTTCTACATACGCTTGATTAATCATATTTTAGATGCATTTTATTTTTGTTCTGCAAAAATGTAGATAAATATAATATAGACAAAACTCAAATGTATTTCTCTAATTGTGTTGAAATATCATCATGGCAATAAATAAACATGGCAGTGAACTACTCCTTAGTCACACAAATGTTTAAAAAGAAAAGTATCTCTCTGCCGTTTTTCTTACATAAAAGTAGCTGAAGTAAAAAAAAGTTTGGAGACCACTGTTGCAGAAGATTGAACATTCCTCGGTGACAGGTAACATGAGGTTATCGTGTTTTATCTCTGATACAGATCACCAGCAGTGCGGCCTCTGACCTCAATATCAAAGGAGATGGAAAGGCCATAATCCGCGGCAACGAAGGAGTCAACATCATGGGCCGCACCGTGGAGTTTAAAATGGGCGGAGGCATCGAGCTCAGGGCTGTGAGTAAATATGTCTACCATCTTTGAACCAAAAACACTTTTATTTTCCAACAAATTTAAAGCCACGAAACATAATTCATGATGTATAATATCAATTGGTGTATAGCTTATGGTATATTTGTATTCTGTCAGGCTATAAACATCACAATTTAAAAGTTTGGACAGCGTCATATTTATTTGACAGCCTGACCGATGTGGCTTTATTGATACTGACTTTTCAGTTTTGATGAAGTAAACGAGGTATAACATGACTACTTTTCATGTCAGCTAGATTTTGGCCCGATGGATTGCTGATATCAACCGATATTATCACTTGGCTCTAATACCAATTCAAGGATAAAAATATGATAAAATATCAAATTTAACACGTCATAATCATAAATCAGGGGTGCTCAAAGTGCGGCCCATAAGCTTCTTGCTGAATTGGCACACACTGCCAGAGATATTATTTTTGACTGTAAGTTTATTCATTTTACATTATTATAACTTGAATAACTAATATATTAGTGTTAGTCAGAGCTGGAATTAATGTTCCAAGCCTGAATTAAAGTGTGGTTGCACGGTTTAACCATCTGCTAAATGCCCCCAACCGCTGTCTGAGGCCCTCCCCGCTGTATACCAGGGATCTCCATCCAGTAGCTGACCAGCTGTTTCCAAGTAGCTCACCAAAGACTTTCGACATTTGTACATACGCTTGATGAGTCAAATTTTACATGCATTTTTTTGTTCTGAACAAAACATCTCCAAACATTTAAGTGAAGTATAAAGGGGAAACTACAGGCTACTACATTTTCTTTTATTGTGTTGTATTATCATCTTGGGCAGTCCCATAGACCTAGTCACACGTCTTTAAGTAGCTCGCTGCCATTTTTGTTACGCAAAAGTAGCTCACGGGGTAAAAAAGGTTGGAGACCCCTGCTGTATACGCTTCAATATGTGGCCCACAATGAAAAAAGTTTGGTCACTCCTGCTCTGGCATAAATTTAAGAAAAAAGAATTTTAAAAATCGACCTTCTTAAAGTACATATACAGTGGGGGAAAAATATATTTAGTCAGCCACCAATTGTGCAAGTTCTCCTACTTAAAAAGATGAGAGGGGCCTGTAATTTTCATCATACTATGAGAGACTAAATAAGAAAAAAAAAATCCAGAAAATCACATGTTCACCTACAAACAAGCAAGATTTCTGGCTCTCACAGAGCTGTAACTTCTTCTTTAAGAAGCTCCTCTGTCCTCCACTCGTTACCTGTATTAATGACACCTGTTTGAACTCATTATCATTATAAAAAACACCTGTCCACAACCTCAAACAGTCACACTCCAAACTCCACTATGGCCAAGACCAAAGAGCTGTCAAAGGACACCAGAAAAAAATTGTAGACCTGCACCAGGCTGGGAAGACTGAATCTGCAACAGGTAAGCAGCTTGGTGTGAAGAAATCAACTGTGGGAGCAAATATTAGAAAATGGAAGACCTACAAGACCACTGATAATCTTCCTCGATCTGGGGCTCCACGCAAGATCTCACCCCGTGGGGTCAAAATTATCACAAGAAAGGCGAGTAAAAATCCCAGAACCACACGGGGGACCTAGTGAATTACCTGCAGAGAGCTGGGACCAAAGTACCAAAGGCTACCATCAGTAACACACTACGCCGCCAGGGACTCAAATCCTACAGTGCCAGACGTGTCCCCTGCTTCGGAGAATGCCAT
>OMNZ01051331.1:0-10466 GCA_900303255.1 Lesueurigobius sanzi
CAGAAACTACTCAAATGTCCCTGATCTAACGTTTACATGAGCTTCAACAACTGCCAGGAAAATTGCTCAGGAGAAAAGGAAAACTCACTTCAGCTGAAATACAGGACTCTCTGACAAAATGGATGTTTGTTTTAAGATGCACAATCTGTAAACTTTTTATCAGGGACATTTGGCTAGTTTCTAGTTGGAAAGCGTAAACAAATAGGGTTTTTAACAATAAATTGCTTCACGCAACCACTAACCATGAGAGAAATAGAGGTTTTAGTGTTATCTTTCATATTCAATGAAATGCATATGTTTACATCAGGGGTGTCCAAACTTTTTTTCATCGAGGGCCACATATTGAAGTGGGTACAGCATGGAGGGCCACAGATCGGTGGCCAGCGCAGTCCAAAATTCAACTGGGTTGATTTAAAGAGGTTTAAACCTTCTCCCCACACCTTTAGTTAGTCTGGAACCTGTCTCACAATTAAAATAAAGTATTTGAGGCTTTAATTGCGCAGAAAACCTGTTAAACCTGCAGAAAAGCAACATCTCTGACGACATGTGCCAATTCAACAAGAAGATTTTGGGCCATCAAAAATTGGCCTGAGGACCGCATTTGGCCCCCGGGCCGCACTTTGGGTATGCCTGGTTTACATACTCTGTTTACATACAACTGTACAGTATTTGTGAAAAAATCTGTAAAATTTAAAATAAATTATTTTTTGGGGGGGCTCAAAACTCGATAAATCAGGCTAAATATTGAAAAATTCCTCACAAAAAAGAAAACATTCTGAAAAAAGTCCAAGGCTGTAAAATTTGGAGTTTGTAGGGGCTACTGAAGTGCAGATCTTGTCGCCAAAATGTGAGAAAAATGCATTTCGAGAAAATGGTCCGTGAAGTTTCTATGGAAAAACGATGAATCAGTGAATACTTACACTCCTCATTGTAAAGACTAGAACATTTATTTTCTTTCCAGATGAAAATGTATATGTTAAGACAGCAATAAAATGTAGTTTTGCCTGCATTGTCTCCCATTAAAGCCACACTGGAAGACAGAACATGTGACTAATAATCAGCAAAACACAACAAAGCATTACGAACATAGACAGATGGCCACTTTGGTCAAACCAAGACGACAACATCTGTGTCTGTGTAGGTTTCCTTCTTGTTGTTTCCCAATAAAAACATTCTGGAGCCAGGACTTCCATGAAAAAGTCATTCTGTGTGAGAATTGCCTGGTTAAATAAAAGTTTTATTGATTGCACTTAAATTTGGATTACAAAGCAGCATCCAGAGTAAGGTAATATTATTCATGCTGCTCACAAAAACTACAAATACAATAATCTTTATTGTCATTGCAACAAGTACAATGAAAATTTTGCAGTCCAGTTGGTCTATTCCTAAAAATGTCAATAAATGTTAAAAGGCAATTATTTACTGACTTACTTTATTAATGACACATGACACTCATCAGTTACACTTGGATAAAAACTGTTCTTAAATCTATTTGTCCTGGTCTTAATGGACCTGTGCCTACTCCTTGAAGGTAGTAATGAAAGAGGGAGTGTCCTGGATGTGAGGTGTCCCTGATGATGGTTTGGGCCTTCTTGAGGCAACATGAGCTGTATAGCTCTGTCAGAGAGAGGAGAGGGCAGCCAGTGATCTTACAAATACAAGTGGTTCAAACAATAGCTAAATAATGAACAATAAATATTGCATTTTTACATCAGAGACATTTGGACAACTGGGCATTTTAAGTCAGTAACATTAAAAGGACTATACCTGATTTTTTTTCCTAGTAGTGAAATTAAATTATTATTTTTTTCTTTTTTAGTATATTGCAATCTCAGACATCTCTGGAAATCTAAATATAAAGTATTTATTATAAATGCCATGAGTGTGCAAGCTAGTTTTCTTGCATTTCTCTGACTGTGACCCTAAAAAATGACCCTGCCAGTTGTGAAATGTGCTCATAAACTCATCTCTGAGATGACTCCTGTTGTGATATTGGGCGTTACAAAAACTGATTGATTGATCTCTAAGAAGAAACACGATTTTAGAAATGTGTTAGAAAAAGTTAGGAATGTGTTTGGACCACAATTATCAATTTATTTTATTTATTTATTTGTCATTTTAAAAATCAGCTATAGTGCCTTTAACTACTATATGCACACATTGCATTAAGTAAGGGGTCAAAATCTTGAGAAAAATACAACTTGAGGCTTCACCACAGCTCATACTCAAATAATATTCAATAACACATTATAACTTCTCACTATTAAGCCATTTACAAAGGAATTCGTAATTAATAATGGTCAAACATTTACTACACATTTCTCAAACACATGGGAGATGAGTTTGTGACGTCATGTGATCCCACGCCATCTACAGCGCTACACTTTCCTGACGATGTAACTGAATGAAGTCCCAGTCCCTTTACGGCACTAATAATAATAATTGCTTGATGTAATGTCGTTTGTTGCAGGCGGCTTGTGTCCCGGTGATGCTGAGTAACGGGTGGGAGCTGCCGTTTTCTGAGATCATCGACTGGAAAACAGCGGCTGTCATCGGGGACGAGAGGCTCCTGCTGCAGGTGACCACAGTGTTTACACGAGGACCTGAAGTCTGATGTTGATCTCATGTCTGGACTTCTCACATTATTGAAGTGGCATAATCTGATCTCCGTTGTCTGATGTGGTTATGATCTGATTTCTTTCCGATCTTTCTAAAACAAACGCAGATAAAACTCACCATTCACTATCAGAATATACAGCAATATATTTCGTCTTCAAAGATAAAAATGTAGTCCTTTGCACAAATATCCCCAGTAGAAGCTCCTCTGTGATGGCGCCATGACTGCGTGTGTCTCTTGTTTACCGTTTTTTAATATTAGCCAAGTTACAAAGCAAATTTGTAGCAAATTTGTAGCTGATTTTATTTTGAAATTCACCGGATCTTCTCCCTGTCGGCGCCTGACTTCCGGTCTGCCTCGTAATATTCCCGTGAGCTTCATCAGGGGCTGCTCCGGCGTCTGTGGCGGAGACATGACCATCATGTCAAAATTTAACATGTAAAACAGATTTAACTCATCACAAACTGTCACTTTGTCACCAGGATAATGAATGGTAGCGAGAAAATTGTGGATTTTTGGATTAGTTGCAAGAAGGTTGCAGGGTTTTGGAAAAGTTGCAATATCGCACTGATTTCGTGGAGTTTCCTTCAATTTTGCGTTAATAGCTGCAATCGCAACATTGCAAAATCCTGGAGGGACTGACTAGTACAGGGGGGTCAAACCCATTTTGGTCGAGGGCTGAAATTCATCTACGATGGCGGGTCGCGGGCCGCATATATTGTAAAGAGGAAAGTACTATTGACAAAACAATCTTTCTATAAATTTATAATAATTAGCACTGTAATAATTCAGCACAGTTGATTGACATTTTTAAATTGGTCAAAGCCCAACAGGACTGTAGCCTGATAAACAATAATGATGGCGCTTACTCTTGTATTACAAGCCTGTGCAACCAGGGCCATAAAACACTCAAAACAACCCTTTTACAGTGACAGCTTTAATAATGGTACAGTGTCAGTGCCCTCTGCTGGACAGGTGTGGAATTCCTTCTGTTTTTTAGATGTTGGCTGCCCCCTAGTGGCTGGAGTGAGCATTTTGGTTATTTCCTTAAACATCCATAACTCCTGACAGGAATGAGCTTGAAATCATCTGGCGGGCCTTGTGCTTAACACATGTGGACTTGTAATATAGGATGTATTACAATTTTAAAGTAACTTGCCCAACACTGAAAATTATGTTATAGTGAGTGTATCTCTTCTACTGTGTTGGGAACATTACTTAAGTATATGCTGAAGTGTTTAGTTATACTGTAGTAAAGGTGCCCACACACTAGAGGATTTGTAATCTTTTGAGACTAATGATCTGTGCACAGACCACACACACTTAAGGACAGACATGAGGACACACGCACACACACATGAGGAGTCCCACCACAGATCATGCCATGAGAGAAAGTTTTTATTGAGCCACGCCTCCTCAGACTAAAAATCTGTAGTGTGTGGCCAGCTTTACTTGTTGTTTACCCTACCACTAAAAACATGTACAATAGATCAGGGTGAAAGAGAGTGCGTTTGTGTGTACAAATGTGGGACAACGTATGGAAATCAGCCTAAGGCTACAATCAGGAGTGGCATGTTTACATGCATTATCATGTACCTGCACTGTCCCAACAAAATACACAAACAATAAACAAACTTCTCCTGTCACTGCTGCTCTGTTCATGCTCCTTCTCACTTCCTTTAACTTCCTTTTGGACTAATTCAGCCACTCGAGAGCTGGATCTGAGGGATCTTCTTTTTCTTCCAGCCATAATAAAATAATTACTAGATTACTTGGACAGAAACGTGAATGCTGTTCAAACTGAGGAAATAGTAATTAATTAGATTACTCTGGAAAATCTAACGCAGCTCCTAACAGGGTTATTTGTGAACGCTATTGCTCCAAACTTTGCTTTTTTATGTATTCTGAGTCTTCCAAAGTATTGTAAACAGATACCACTGGTGCAGACATATGTGTTGTAATACACAGTAGAAGTACAGCTACGTTTCTTTTCCCTTCTTTTCTAGAGTAGTTGGTGTGGGCTGAACACATTTTTCTGCTGCATCTAGTCCTTGATTTGAGCTACTCTCCGAAATAAACAAAGTCAGAAAACTCTTTATCCTGAGTGCCGCATGAGAGAAAGTAATTACACGGTCATTATACCTGAAGTGAATGAAGCGTGATACGGTGGAAGAGAAGCATCAGGCAGACAGCAGTCGCCTGTGGTTTTAAATAGTTTATGTATAAACACAAACTATAAAAATGTCATTCTCCTCATGAGTCTATCACGTTCCTTTCTTTTTCTCACTCAATGGTACAACTGCATTACAGTTGTTAGTGAATAAGTCAAAAAACTATATTAAATATTGAAAAATCCCTATGAACAAACCCTCAAAATATTGTTACGTACAAGACTGGAAGGTTTTGAGTCTTTTGGAGGAACTGAAGTGGAAATGTTGCCAAGATGTGAGAAAAATGCATTTTGAAGTCATTAAGTCACAATTTCTCATATACAGTTGTGCTCATAAGTTTAGATACCTTAAATTTTTTGGCCATTTTTCATAGAATATGAATGATAAGACAAATGTAAACTTTTGAGCACAACTGTAGTTGTATGTACAAGCATTCAATCAGTGCAATAAGTACACTCTTTATTGTAAAGATTAGATTGTTTGTTTGTTTCCAGGTGAAAGTTATGTAAAGAGAGAGAAAAAAGAGAGTTTCGCCTGCAGTGTCTCCCCTTAACTAATCAAAACATCTTAGATATCTTATTTAGATAAATATTGTGCATTTGAGTGACTTAAACTAATCTAGAATTGTACTTTTTGCGGTGCTGGCCCTCCTCCTGACCTCACCTGTCTGTGCTTTCAGATCCCGACCACGGTGCGCTCCATCCACCAGGACAAGATCCTGTCTCTGAGGCAGCAGACCCAGTTCCTGTGGGAGGCCTACTTCTCGTCGGTGGAGAAGATAGTGCTGACCACACTGGAGGTGAGACACGGGCCCATAAATCATTCTATCTGCAGCCTCCGTACGGCTGTGTAGGCTGAAGGAAATGGGAAAGGAATTGAGGAAATGCTTGATGCTCTAAATGATGGATAAAGCCAGATTTAATTGTATGGTTTTATTTTGTTGATATTGTAGTTACAAAGATTTGTTCAGAGGAGATTTTGGATAGCTTGTATAGTTTTTAAATAAACTACTTATTAGTGAATAAATATGTAAAACTTTGCCTTGTTTTTCAGGATTCGAAACTCAATAAATCAGGCTAGGAATAACAAATTTAAAAAAAATCATTGCTTGATGTAATGAGTCATTTAAACTAATCTAGAAATGTACTTTTTGCAGTGTAAACTTGATTAGCTGATATATTAATTTAAAGTTTACTAGCATCTGTGCGAGATGTTGTCCGCATATTTTCTTCACTAGCTTGTACTTTACCACATTGATAATACCAAATATGTCAATATTTATGCATGGACACACGGGTGAGAGGAGCAGAATGCTGAGGAAAAACGTGTCACTGGAGTCAATTGTGCATCAAAAAGTAAATCCTTAGATTTCCTGTCCGTGTCCCGCCTTAAACCCCAATGCAGGCACGTCATGGGTCCCACAAATATCTGAGTCGAGCCGATCGTAAGGGATTGGAGTCTTTCAAAATGTCACAAAAAATCACAAATCTCGCAGGAATACATCTTGCAGCGCAGGGTTACAAAAGTGGCGCGGAAAGATTAGGTAATTTATTTGTTTCCAGGTAAAAGTTTCTAGGTTAAGAAATCCTGAAAGTTGTAAAAATGTAATTTTGCCTTAACCAAAGCATGTGCAACAAAGGGTCTCGCTTGTTTTTTATATTCCATAATAATGAGTAAATGTGACCGTCGATGGTGTGCTCCGTATGTTGCACCAGGACTGATGCCTGACACATGTAAAGAGCAGGAAGAATTCATTCCATTTCTATTATCTCTCACGCTAAAGGTCACAAGCATCTCTCAAAACACCACCAACGTATTGACTGTAAAATCAATCCCGATCAATCCAATCCCGATTGAGCACAGTTTTATTTAATATAGGTCACCCTTTGCAAATGGAAATATACTTTGACAAATGAAGTAATGTCTTGGCAGTGGTGTAGGTTGGTTTTATTAACAGTAACGTGTCTTGGGGGATAGAACCTTTTCCTTGTTATTGAGTTGGAGGCGTGTTGTTTACAGATGCAGGCGTAGGCTGAGAGCTGGCTCCATGCAGTGGATACAAATGCCCTGTTCTCTATTCACACATCTAATTCCCCTCACGGTGAAGCCTCGGAGCCAAACAGCCTCTCTAATGAAATATATACAGGGGATAGGTACATCTCATCTGAATCTTGGTATCTGTAGCGCAGTGTTGATAGGCTTTGTTTATGGAACTGTTTAAGTGGTTGGAGATATTGCGGTCCCCGTATAGTTTAATCAAATTATATCATATTTGTGTTAATAAGCAGGAGAAGAATTCACCGAAATGTCACTTAAATTGCTTGACTGTGTTGAAAAGTACCACATATTAAACCAAAGGGCCTGTATTGTAACTGTTTTTTTTTATGCAGAATCTGTTAGTTGAGATCACGGAGAAGCCTCCCCATGTTTCAGATAACAGTATTGGTATCTTTAAAACCCTATTTATTGTTAGAAAATCATGTGTATTTTCAGGATATTCAGGGGGCGTGTGCACCTCAATACAATTAAATTAAATTAAATTAATTTTAATTTATTTTGTATATCCCAGAATCACAACAAAGTCGCCTCGCAGGGCTTCTCAGAAAATGGAAATACAATTTCAGACAATTTGTACAATATTAATAGTGGGGGGGGGGGACATCCCCTGTCCTTAGATCCACCTCAGTTAATTTCCCATTTCCATACTGGACATTCCAGTGTGATCATTTCCAGCAGTATTCTTCTAGTGAAAAGGTTAAATTGCTTACTTTGTGTTGTCTTCAGAATTCTCTCTTAGTAGTCCCAACATGTCCCTTTCTGTCATTGCCACAAGCTGATGTTTCTTTAGCGAGCTGCGGTAGTCTCTGAGTCTTTGTGTGTGATCCAGGGAAGATGCCCCTGCTCTGCGAACGTCTACTCCAAATCCCGAAGCCCGAACCACTGCAGGTTTGATGCAAATGGTGCAAGATGGATTCTTGTGCGTTTGTGAACTCACAAATACTGCGAGAATTCAGTTCACAGGCGAGGTTATAAGACACAAAAAGCCAAAGCGATCTTCTAAGCTTAAGTTTTTGCTCTGCTGCTTTTGTCACCAAAATAAAAAGGAAGTGCGTCTTCTACTGGCATGATGCAAAACTGGATTGAACTACGTTTGTATATCATTGTGTATTTTCTAGACACTTGTGCTGCTCCTGAACTTAACATAACAGCCTTATCTTAATTTATTTATAAATGGAACTGGCTAGCTTGGAACTAGTACTAGCTTGTAACGCTGTTCCTACACTGCTGCGCTCAGTGTTACAAATTTACACCTGCCCCAAGTAAGGACAAAGGTGATGCACCTTACCTGAATAAAACTCAAATAAAATATCAGGTCATTTAGTCACATTTAGTCTGATGAAGCCAGAACTTTTGACTTTGTCTGATTAATTATTACTAATTCAACAGAATGTGTAAAATGCGTCTGGGCCTGAATTTTGATGTAAAGTAAGTCACTAAAAATCATTATATTTTTAAGTCCCTTCCTTTGCTGATCTCCGCAATAAAGTCTTGCAGGATTATGTGATTACCAATGAATGAAAAAAGTACTATCACTTTAATAGTTTAATAGCGGATGTAGTGTTATTTTAGCAGCTAATATTGTAAAAAATCACCAGAGCAAATCTTCTGTCTCCAAGTGTACATACCTACACTTTTGATGAACTTTCTGAATTTCATCAGACTTGGGACTTGCACAAACTCTAAACCACATGACCTCACGCACCCTTGTGGCTCTTTTCCCCACTGTAGCTCTCTTTATGAACTCCCCAACCTCCACTGCGGCCGAATCTGACCGAAAGCTTCCACCGATCACGTCCCATTTCCCGTCAGGAAGAGGGGCGCGCGTCGACCAATCACAAGGTCATTTCTCCTTTTATAGATATACTACACCAGAGCAGCTATTAAAGCGCACCTATAAAACCAGTGCCCCCTAAACCGCCGGCTCCAGCGCAGATTTATCTATCATGCTCTAATTGGTTGATTGTGCTGTTCGGGCCCGAGATTGAGTCTTCCATCACGTCCCGGGCCGAGGGGAGGAGGGAGGGGAGGGGGCAGCGGAGCGGGCCGGACACCCTCCTCCCGACTCTCGAAGGTGGGAAAGGCGGCAGGTTTTTAGCGGCGTAAGTCTGTGTTTTTTGATAGAGAGTAGAGAGGATTTTTGAGCTAATCCGTTCGTCCGAGGCAAATGGTTATCGACTGGCCTCAAGGACCGCGGGAAAAAAAAAAGGTGTCCACAGTCCCCGCCTCCTCGTAATGAATTTTTATGTGGGTTTGTCGATGTGCTGTTACAGAGAGGGCCCCGGGCTGATTTATTAACCTTTTACAGTGTAAACAGATATAGAAACACTCGCAGTACAGTGACACTGCTGTGTGGCTATAAACCTGGGCATAAAACGCATCACTGCAGGCCGTTTTTGTCTTTGGTTTTTTTAGATTAAATACCAGGACTTAATGTTATTGTAGTATTGTTAATATAGACAATTAATGGTCATTTATTAGAAGTTTAAATACTTATTTTAATGCTTAAGTCATTACGCCTTGTTTTTTAGAGCTCAAAACTCAATAAATCAGGGATCCAGAGTTAAACATTGAAAAGTCCCTCTGAACAAACCTTCAAAATATTGTGATGTATAAGATTGTAAGGAGTCTGTAGGAGCTATTGAAGTGCTAGTAACTTTTATCTCGTATCTATTTATTTATTTATGTATGTACAGTATGTCTGATTATTTGTGTGAAATATCTAAATTTCTCCTGAAATTTGAACTGAAAAAGGGAAAAACTGAATTTCTCCTACAGGGAGACTACTTATTTGAGTAGTTTCTGATTCATTATGATTTCAAAAGAGTAAACTCAGTTCTTTGGCAATAAATGGCTTCGCACAACCACTAACCATGACTGGAAAAAAAGATGTTTGTGTTATCATTCATATTCTAGAAAAATGGCCAAAAGATTAGAAGGATATGCAAACTTTTAGGCACAACTGTAGTTCTATGTAGATGTGTTGAATCAGTGCAATAACTACACTCTTTATTGTAAAGATTAGCTTTTGGTTGGTCTGGACATTTCTGAACATGTCAAAAAAAAAGTATGTCTCTAGCCCATTCCTGTCCGGAGTTATGAATGTTTAAGAAAAATACCCAAAATGCTCAATCCAGCCACTAGGGGGCAGCCTAAATTTACAAAAAAGGAAGGAATTCCACACCTGTCCAGCAGAGGGCACTGAAACTGTACCATTATAAAAGCTACACAAACAGAAGCTGTTCTGTTAATGGGGAAAGTTTTGCTTAAATAAGTAAATAGTTGAATAAATAGATAAATATAAAAAAAATAAAGTATTGCCAGCTTTAAAATTGAGTGTTGGTATTTTAAGAGTAAAGTAATAATAATGAGCCTGTGTTCTAATTTGTATCATTGTGTAAAGACTAGAATATGGTCATCTAAAACACACCAGATTACACTAAATTACATCTGGGTAATTCAAAGTGTAAGCCATTATTATTATTTATTAGGCTGCAGTCCTGTAGGGCCCAGATCAATTTAAAATGTCAATCAAATGTGCTGAATTATTACAGAGCTCATTATTATTAATCATTTATTGAAAATTGAAAACATGTTTTGTCGATAATATCCCCCAGACC